>JANHFX010027334.1:115896-127100 GCA_027560015.1 Chloroceryle amazona
GGTCTCTTCTCTTGGGTAATTAGTGACAGAACCAGAGGGAATGGCCTCAAGCTGAAACAAGGTAGGTTTAGACTGGACACTGGGAAAAAATTCTTCACGGAAAGAGTGGTGGGATATTGGCATAGGATGCCCAGGGAGGGGGTTGAGTTGCCATCCCTGGATGTGTTTAAGAATCGCTTAGATGTGGTGTTGGGGGATATGGTCTAGGGGTGAACGTGTAGAGTAGGGTGGATGGTTGGACACAATGATCCCATGGGTCTTTTCCAACCTAGATGATTCTATGATTCTGTAAATGTGATTGGAAATTGTAATCATCCATTGTCCAGGAAAAAAAAAAACAACCAACACAGCAAAACAACTAAATTAGAATTCCCTAATTCCCATCATTTCCTAAATTCATAAACCTGAAAAAGCAGTAGTAAATATTTTATCCTTCACCCTAGGAAAAAAAAAAGAAAGATTTTTTAAGTGTTCTCCTAAAGAGGACTACATAGTTGTATAAAAATTACTCAGTAAAATATGTTAAAACACAATACGCAAATTTATGTGTCTGTTTCTTGTTTGCAATAAGCTGGAGAAGGCATGAAATACTGTGAATTAGGAGGTACTCTTTAAGATAATAACTAGTAAGTCAATAATAAGTACTTGGCATTTTGGTGCATTATACATATCTATGCCTATATGGGAAGGCAACTGGAATGCTGTGCTTACCTTCACAAAATTTCTGGAAAAAGGAGGTTATGAGAAAGTGACAAAAATAGACAGTTTGCTTTTGGATTATTTTTCTCTTAGTGTTGCACTTTTGGTGCATCGGGCACTGGTCACAGCTAAACATGATGGCCCTGGCGTCATCTTGTTCCTGCTTATTTACAGTTCTCTTAATCGGCATCACTCGATGTGATGAATTAAACAATGCTGATTTGGAAAGATGTTTGACTTTCACATGAACTTACTTGTGCATTCATGTCAGAGCTATCAACTGACTAGCAGAGTCTTATTTATGCTTAGCATCAGTGCGAGTTTTCAGCACAGGTTAAAAAATAAATATTTTCTGCTTTTCCTGCCAACAGTATGCTGCTGTCATCACCTTTAAAAACTTGGTACAGTAGCGGCTGTAGTTTCCCTGTGCTGTCCTTCACATCCATGCTTGCACATTCACTTAAAGATTTAAATGCCATATGAATGTACACAAAACTAACCTGAGATACTGAACATTTCTGCTCTTGTTTTGATTTAGCTGATGGCATTAGTAACCTCCATGACAGAATGTTTTTGTCTAGTTACTGCATATTTTGGTTGCATGTATGAATATATGAAACCATTATATTAATACTTATACCATAATTTTTAAAAGACAGCTAAGTTCACTTAGGTTAGAAAGCTCAGTGATTTAAAAATAATAATTGGTTTATTTATTACAGGATCAAAATAAACCTTAACACCACGCTAAGTGCCAGCTGTGTCTGTATTTCAGTACTTGAACTTAAGGAGTGAATATGTCTTAGTCACATGAATGTTTAGATTAAATATAAAATGATACTGCATATAGAATGCATGTAGTTATCAGAATTGCTCTGTGGTAGATTTCTTACAGGAATATCACTCTTGAGGAAAATCTGTATTTCAATGAAAGTGATTTCAGTGTGATTATTTCTGAAATTCTCATGACCTAACCTCTCTGGAGCAGGACTCAGAAAAAGAAAGCTAAAATATGTCTGGCATTGCTTACACTAGTTCACGGTACATTAGCAGTTTTTTCCGATTATCACTCAAAATCTAAATTTTGTAATAATCAAAAGTAAAGCTTTTAGTTGTATCATTAGAGTAATTACAGTCTTTGCAAAAGAGAGATGTAGCAGTTCCTACACCATAGAGTACTTTCAGTGAGTGCTGCTCAGGCTTTGGACTTTGGAGATCTGGTGTAAACACAAAGTTTCTTGGGTGCTTTCAGTTGGTTTGTTTTTTTTTTTTTTATCTTGATCTGAGAAAAATAGTGCATACACATGCAGTTGAAATAATTTGCAGCCAGTTCTGCAATAGGATCTTTCTTCTCAGACTGCTTGTAGGAGTCATGAAAGCAGGTTGGCAGTTTGTTCTGCCAGAATGCTCTCAGACACTCTTCTGCTACAAAATTTTACTAGTATGAATATTTTTTTAAATAATCATACTGATGCTAGTAATTCACTTTCATGTGTTCACCCTGGCTGCCTTTATCGCTGTATTCATGGTACACGACACTCGTGGTGCATCAGGCCACCAAGATAGCTGTTCACGTGCAAAAATTGTGAACCTTCTTGCTAGTAGTCATTGCCTCTCCAGAGCAGAGCACCCCATTTTATCTTGATATTAGGGGATAAAGGCCATCTTTTAGAATCTCTGTCAGCCTGGAGATTACCCATGGAAACATCAACAGGGTGTTGCTTCCAGCACTATATGGAAAGAGTTACAGCTTGGGGTGATGATGAAGTATTCTCAGGCACACCTCGCTCATATGTGCTATAAAATGGGATGTATTTATCATGGGTAGTAGGACTGCACAGTTGCATCTAGCATGCAAATAGCAAGGGGAAACATCTTGAAAAGGGAAATTCAGCTTTTAAACTGTTTCAGACTCTCCCTATTGAAATGATTTCAAGAGATATACAAGCAAGCTAGCATGCTTGACAGCATTGACGTGCATCTGTGCCTTACTAGGACTAGCTCCACACCTTCTTCCAAATCAGAGCTGCTTTAGAGCACCTCCTTCTTCATCCTCACACTACTGCTGTGCTCTCATCAAACTGTTGCCCTCTCTTCCTCTTTGATGCCAAACTGAGCATCATTAAATCCTAAAATTGGGGTTTTAACTTGCCTTCATCATGGACAGTAGTGCCAGTAGTTTCAGTGTCATCTAGAGGAACTACTTTGTTTCTGCCTAGAGTCCAGCTTGGACTTTTCACTTCCATGGTCCTCACAGTTCAACACACCAGTAACATGCTTGTGGTTTGCCACAGAAGACAGAACACAAGGACACTGCCTTTGAAAAAGCCAACAGCAGGAGAGTTTGGTTTGATGATGCAGATGAAGAAATCATTCAGGAGGATTAGAACTATCCAGCTAACTCAGCAGATTTAGGTCTGATATGGAGGAGGTTTATGGAGGAGGCTTGGATGATGAAGGCCAAGAGTGGCTGTAGATCTGTTTTATATGTGAGGTCCAACTTCTGTCATTCATTATCAGGTAGTTTTCATCATTCATCATCGAGGTCACTTCTAAAACATTAGAAGTCTCCTTTTTGTGGAAAAAAATCAGTAATGTGATATTCTTCATACTTTGGACAATAAGCAGAATACTTGAAATTAAATGCCCAGATTAGTGAATGAGCCAGATGAATATTTTTGTAGATAAAGTCAAGTCATTTCTTTGTAAAGTTTTTTAATTGCAAATGGAATTCTTTCTGAGCTTCCATGATAAATGACTTCTCGTGATAGCCTCAAAAAATACCTATATATTTTAGACTTCTCTCTGGACTTTTATATATCAGATACTGTATTAATGGATTAACTAAACTACCATGTCTGGTTTTAATTTTTTAATTGTAATCATCTACTTTTACATTGTTGAGAGTGACTTGAGTAGAGCAAAAATTGACCACAGTATGTTTGATTCACATATACCATTTTAATTAATAATTATAGAGAGATACCATAAATTCAATATTTTAGCTATAAAAGCAAATACAGTTTTACATTTTTAAGGAGGTAAGATACTGTACAAAAAGATCAGGCCATTTAAATTTTCCCATTTCATCTTTTTATAAAAAGCAGGGAAAGCAAATTGCAAATATTTAGAATGTCAGGCTAATGGCAATATAAATGATGAACAACTTGTAATGCATGCAAAAAGAAGTCATGGTTTGCTGTGGGACTATGAAAATAGAACTGAATAATTCATCAGGATAGAATAAATAAAAGACTATTTCAATGCAGCAGTTGCAGGTTTGTTTATTGATCTACCTGGTATAAGTTCTTAAAATGTTCATTGTCTAAAGCAAGCTAGAAAATGTAATATACTTAAAACACTGAAAATATTTTATTCGTGGTTTTGGGACTTCATTGCCCATCAGAGAGGAAAATCCTATACAAACAAACATGAAAACAGAAAAGAAAAAGACCTACTACATTACATAATGAAAGACAGAAAATAAAGTTTCTGTAACACCTAAGACTGGACTATTGCAGAATGACTAGAACTACAATAGTCTTACAGTTATTAAGCAGTACTTCAAATGTCAGTAAAACTGACCTATGATTATGGGCAGTCAAACTTTAAATCCTTCTGTCTTCCTTCCTGCTCAGAAATACAGATGAGAGATGGTTTTGCACAAGAGTCTTTAAACTGCGTGGTGTAATCAAGTCTCAAATAATTAGGCCCATTAATATCAACACAATGAATACCTCCCTGAAGGAAACAAATGAAAAAATGGCCAACATTAGTAAATTAATTTAATTCTGAGTAAGTAGCATGAAGAAAAGAGTTCATTCCCTCCTAGATGAGACTTTTTTCTCCAGAAACCATGAGAACCAAGATTGAGTGCATCAGTCTGGATCACTTGTTGTGTGATTACCTCCACAAGAACTTGCTTTTCTTCCCCCTTCATCATCACTAGTTATTCCTCTGATATCCATCTGATATCACAGCTCAGATCTTTTGGCCACCCTCAGGGCAGCTTTCCAGAGTGGGCCATCAGTCATCAGTGAGAAGGCTTTCTGGAGGAGGCTTCAGAAGCTCTCCAATCTCATGTGTTGGCTTCATCCAGCTCCTTATTACATAGCTTCTTCCTCAGCAAAGTTGTAGAAAATTCACTCCTTCTAAAAAAAGTGATTACTTTGGAGCCATACACCCTTCAGAGGAGTCAGCAGCACTTCTGAAAGTAATGAGTTTTGTAACATGTGTGAGGAAGATTCATGGCCATTCATTGCTATTGTATCTCAGTAGGCAAAGAATTGCCTGTGCCCATTTTACCACTCTTGCAGAGTTGTGTGCTGATCTCCGAGGCCAGTTCCTCTGGTACCAGTGCTAAATCAGAATCAGAAATAGTAAAAAAAAATAACATTTTTCAAAAAAAAACACAATTACAAAAACGGTAAGGTATATTTCTTATAAAGCCCTGTTAGGAAGTTTAATGGCTAGCATGGATCTTAACAGGTATCATTTTAATCTTTTTCTCCATTTCAGAGTAGTCATTATTTCTCTTATTGTTTTTTAACTATTAAGTATATTTTACCATTTTTCTTTATTAAAGTGATGTTCAAAGTGTGTGCAATGGTATGAACTCATCAGGGGCAGTTCCCTTTATGATTCCTAGAGGAGCACTACATCCTGAGAAGTAACCTGGGGCCTCTGGCAGAGGCCACAGTTGAGAAGGACATATAAAACCCACAGAGTGCATTAAGATGCTCTGATGTGTGTTCATGACTGGTACAGTTTACTTGAAATAATGTGAGCAGGAGTGAGGGAACCAGGGATGGGAGGCTTCTGAAAACTGGTTGTGTATGAGAGGAGGTGCTGCTTAGCTCTTAGGAGATCTCACCACTTAACAGTATCTAACTTCATACTGTTGAGATGTGTTTTGCCTAGTGATTTATTATAGCCTGTTCAAATGCTTTATTCTGTAGCATTGGCTCTGCTGGAGATGTTACATGGCCAGTAAAAATGGACACAGCTAAGGTAGCATAGAGGCAATCAGGAATTAGTATGCAAGGAGGCATAATATTGTAATAAGGTTCATTATTATTATTAATTAATGCTTCTTTAATGGGCTACTCCTTCTTAGTCAGAGACTGCAGTGCAGGCTATTTTGGACATTTTAAGACACTGGGGCTTTTAGTGTCATTGATTTTCTCCATCTGTGATGCTTACTGTTGTCATTCTTCATCTAGGAAACCAGTATATATAGAAGTACGATCCAACATACTTCGCTCAAACTGTGTCTGCACCTATTCGTGATTTACTTGACTTTATTACGTGATGCACAGTTTAAACAGAACATTTGTTTTCTTGGAAAAAAAAAAAGCTGAAAAACTTTCTCTTCTGCTTTCCTTTGGAAATGTAGATAATGTGAAAGTATTAGTGGACATGAACAGAATCTGCAAAAGAAAGGGTAGTGAAATTATTTTGCTCTATAAGAGTTATTCCTGTGCATTCACACCACTTGGTTATTTCTTCCTCTGTCTGGGAGGCCAAGAGACCATGACAGACCTGAGAGGAGTACCTGAGACCTTCCAGGGAGTTGCATGATTTGCATGCATCTAAGCAGCATCATACCCCAGTCTCTTGAACTTAAGGCAGTGTGCAAAGAATGGCAGCGGCTACCAGAGAACCACCTTTATTTGCTACCGTTTTATAGGCTGGTTTGGTTGGCTTGTCGTACACTCTTATGACAAGGTATTATGATTCAAAAGTGTCTGCTATATCCAAATTACTGGTCTGTCTTTTTCTGTCAATTGCAATTATATAGTATTATAACACTGATCCCGCAGTCTAGATCCTTGCATAAGTAAGACTCTTTATTACAGGGTTTTCTAGTGAATCAAAGTCTTTCACGCAGTTATGAAGCCAGCACTTGCTGCAGTCTTTGTATTTTAATGATATGTTCTAGACTTTTGTTTGGAAAGAACATACAGCTTAGATGCTAAATATGCTACTGCAAGTTGTTCAGAAATTTAATTCTAAAGCACAGCTTAAGCCATTGAAAAATCTGTGGTAATTAACTGAATATTTCCTTTCTGCTTGGTTTAAAAAGGTCAACCCTCCTTTGTGCCTGTTTTCAAATCTTTCCAGCATTATACTTTAATTTCCTAGATAGTATGCCAAACACCTGGAAATACAGTTTCAGATCTGGGTCTTTTGGATGTCAAGTGTGAGCATACAATAGAGTGATAAGTTAATAAACATAAACCATTCATTCCTATTCTTTAGGGCAGATATTGGCAGGTCATTAGTAAGATGCAAGTGGCTCTCCATGCATTGTGTGTTGCATGAGTACTTTCACAGAAGATTGTAAGCCTTTATAGGTGATTCAGCCTTATGCCCTACAGAAGCATATTGCAGGAAGGAAGAAAGACTGCTAGAAATTAAAAGTAATTGAGGTTCCAATACATGACAACAATAATAGTTTGGCTTTCTTTTTTGTGATGAGCTCCTGCTTGTAAACTGCCAGAAGCAATATTCTTTACTTGCTTATTCCAACTGAAGGATTTGCAAAGGTAACTAATTTCATCCTCTGATTCTCTTCTTAGAAATCCCTTTTTTCTTTTCCTTTCCAAAAACATAACCTGAATTCTTCTAATTTGTCATGGTGGTTATTTTTGGGGTTGGTAAAATCATAACCATTACCAGCAGAATCGTGAGCATTCCTTCATGTACCGTTTGTTAACAGAATCCTGTTTTGAAGTTTGATGTAGTTCTGGAACAGTATTACAGTCTGCTGAAATCACCATTAAAGTGCTTGGAAATTGCTGATAAAATGTTTTTGTTGTTTTGTTTTCTTTTTAATGCTATATATATATATATCCTTGTGCTTGCGTATGTTTATACACATAATACAAGAAAATGTGTGCAAGTTACCTTCACATTTGTAAATATATAGACATACTTTGATGCAATATTTTTTAAAATCTAGTCAAGCTTTATCTAACTGACACGTATGTGTATATCCATAAAATTTCTAGCATCCTTCCCCTCAGCATACATTTGTTATTATAACAAATCATTGTACTTGCATAAATAAATACTAAACACTATACAATTTTAATTTACCTTCAAATGAAACAATGACATTATGAAATAGCCAGAGAATTACTTTCTGCATTTTGGTCAGGTTTGGGTTTTTTTTTTGGTTTGGGGTTGGTATTTTTGGGGTTTACTGCCTATCAATGCAATGACAAAGGTTTATTCTCCCTTTGTTCTTTTCAGAGTGCTGCAGCAGCTCCCAGTCCAGTGCTAGGAAACATTCCCCCAGGAGATGGCATGCCAGTAGGTCCTGTACCACCGGGTTTTTTTCAGGTATTCAGAAAAACTGTAATTACAGGAATTTTAGGATAGAAAATCCGCCATAATACTGTTTACAAGAAAAGGTCCTGTTCTAAACTATGTTTTACTATGTGGTGCAATACTTGATAGTTTCTTTTTTAACTAAAGTGAATAGGTGGAAAGGAAGGGATCTCTCTGACTGAAAAGCATTTCATTGATGAAATAGTACAGCACACCTCATTTCAGAATTTCAAGGAGAAGAAATGGTGCCAATCTATGAGTGGAGATTGGAAATGCTTGAGTAGAATTTTAAAATAATTTCTTACGATAATACATACACATACATTGAAATGAACTTTAAAGTAAGGACATTGTTGGCTTTGTTTAGCTCTGTGGTAAAGCCACAGGCCAGATTTTTAAGATGTTCAAGTTTAAGTGGGAATTAGACCTCAGCAATTAGGAATATCCCACTGAGCATCTCCTTCTGCACGCATTGAAAATCTCAACTATAATGCCTAAAAAAAAAACAAGCCAAGGATTTAGACTGTGTGTTGCTTCTATTAATGTTTGTCATAAATGAAACTAACTGCCCAGTTAGCATTTGGACATTATCAGTGCAGAATACTATGATGGAAAAAAATGGCAGCTCCTAGTGCAAGGCTGACAGCTATAATCCAAGATTGGACTGCTCTTAGAAGCGAGCTTGCATCTCCTCTTCACCAAAGCTCGGGTTTTTTCCTCCACACTGGTAAACTGTGGCTGTGCAGCAGTAGCAAAAAGCAGCAGCATCTCTAGTGTTGAAACAGCTCTTTAGGAAAAACAGAGATTTCCACTTCACATACTTGATCTTATGATGAGGAAGAAACAATCCAAATTTCCAGGATTATGGTGAAAAAACAGAACTGCTGAAATCCAGGTTGACAGTAGTGTCTTTTTTCTTCATCCCTGAAATGCATAGACAAAAGAAGCATGTTTCCTCTGGGGAAAAAAAAAAAAAAAAAAAAAAAGACAGGGAAAAAAAAAAAGTTTTGTTTACTTTTTTAATCCAAATCACGATTGTACAAAAATGGCAGGATACCAGCAGTCTTTATTTACACTGTATGTAAGTAACAATGTTATGTATATGCTCTTCCTTTTCCTACAGTCACAGGGGGAAAAACTGCTATCCACAGTATTGATACCTACCTAAATAAACCCTGAACCTGGCATGAATATGTGGTTTTCTTCATAAACTCAGAAACTGAGGCGTGATTTGTAAAACATGAATGAAAAGATATTTGCAAGTGAAGTAGAAAATAACTCACTGTTGCCAGTCACAAAATCCTCAGGAGTTGGCAGAACTGATTATTTTGTTTAACGATTATTTTATTTCTGCTTTTTTTACTGTTTTGAACACCTGGTTAGGTAGATTTTTTTATAAACAAATTTTTATCTTAATTATTATGTTGTATAAATATTTAACTTTTTCTTACTTTAACCGCCCACTCCAGTTGTAATGTCAAAGGAATTAAAGTTTGAAGGTTTTTTCTTCTGTTGTCTTTGAGGACAATTAAGAGGGGAAGGGGGCACAGATAGGACAAGTATGTGAAGTATAGAGGAGAGAGTAACTATTTTAAAGGCTTTGGAGTAGGAGGGTGTGGGAGTTTTGTTTTTTAGAAGAATGAAAAGACTTCTAGCCACTCTGTATCTGTAAGAAAGACAAGATGATGGAAATTTAAGTGTGGGTAAGGTTTCCTTGTCTATCAGTATGTGACTGGAGTCTTACTTGAAGCCTCACCAAGAGCCACCTCTTTTTGCAAGGCCTGGGATTGAAAATAAAAGGGGGAAGATCCATTTTCAGTGTAAGACAAATTGTGACATTAATCAGAGTTTTCATCAACTCAACAGCATGGCAAATGAGTCTTCTCCAAGTCAGGTTCCATGAGCTGGTCTGCTCAGTGTGGTCCGTGCTCTTCATACATCACCCTTCACCTGTCCTTGAAACTGATGGGTCTGTGCCATTTTGTCTCTCTGTAATGTACTATACTCAAGATACTGCCCTCACAGTTTTAGTTTATAGAGGTCTACTTTCTTCAGTTGAATGGCCTTCTCCATGGAACAGACATTTTTCAAGAGATTATTAGTTTTTGTTGTAGTCATCTGTTTAAGAATATACATAAAGAAGTAACATGCTAGTTAGCAAATCCAACAGCAAGTTTGGTAGCAGATGCATTGATACGGTTGGGAGCAATCCCAGTAAGGGGAGCAAAGCCAAAATCCAGTCAGTTGCATAACAGTGTGCTGAAACTGTAAGGTGTGTATAAAGCAAATATGTACAGACAATCCGTGACAAAGTGTTGTGGTGTTGGAGTGAGTGTTGTCAAGAAGCAGTTAATATCTGGTTGTAATACCTTCAGACAGAGCTGAATCTTACCAATGTCAATTTACCCGAGGACAAGAAAATGTATTGGCAGACATAGCCGTGTATATGAACCTTGAAAATGGAGGAGCATGATCCACTGCCACAAAAAAGCACATGAAATGACAAGCAGGAAAGAGAAACTCGTAACTTTCTGCTTCCTTCTTAGCTGCTTTTTTTCTAGTACACCTTTAACTGGACAGTCACTTTCTATACCCTCTTCTGCAATTCCTCTGATCCCAAATCAGAGAAAATATGTTCATCTGTCTTGATCTGAATACTGACTAACTTCAGCCTTTCTATGAGCTGCTGGTCTTCTTTCACTGAAAGTTCATCATTTAGACCTGCAACTCACTCCTAGTTTATGCAAGTGAACAGTTTTGGGTTTGTGGAGTTGGAACATTACAGAAACAGTGAGAGAATGGTGCTTATCTCTATATTTAGTTCACTAAGACTTTGCACCACAAAAACATTGTAACTTTTCAACTTTTTGCAACCTAAATTGTATCTAGAAGGTCATCCTGGATGATAAAACTGCATTTTGTTGCTTTCATGAAATGTTTGGGTTGGCCTAAGCTGAAGCTATTGACAGCCATTACTTTCCTACTCTGCTTCTCTAATTCAGAATTGCTACACAATTTAAAGTCATTTCATTTCTCGGCAGTGCTGGCTCTTGTTTTGCACTGCAACCCTATTCTGGCATGTGGCAGTAACCACTAACTGGGAGGTACATGAAATGGATGCCTCTTGGAACTGCAATTGATTCTCATCGGATAGGTCAGGGCCAGGTGGC
>JANHFX010027335.1:0-13571 GCA_027560015.1 Chloroceryle amazona
TTGCTGAGAGAGTGGTGAGGCCTTGGAACAGGCTGCCCAGGGATGGGGTGGAGTCACCATCCCTGGAGGGGTTCCAAGAACGCCTGGATGTGGCACTTGAGGCCACGGTTTAGTGGCCCTGATAATGCTTAGGAGACAGTTGGATCTGATGGTCTTGAAGGTCATTTCCAACCTTAGTGATTCCACGACTCTATGTTTTTGCTTACTTTGTTCATTCAATTCAGCACAGTTATTTTGCTCAGTGGTGCAGTTGATTGCCATTTGGTACCTCGAAATATTGGGTTCCTATCATCACAGTGTGCTTCACAGCATTCAGTGGGGGAAAGAATTTTTGGGAGCAAGTTGAGAACAAGAGATCTGCTGGGGAGAGGGCGGGAAGGGGAAATAGAGCCCCGCACATCTGCCTTCTGCTCCAGGTGCCCGCTGGCTGCTCGTCCCCGGGACAGCACTGCCAGAGGCATTTGGGGTTTCTGCTGGTGCCACAGGACAAGGATCTGTGCCAGAGGTGTACAGGGCCCTGAGCCCCCAGCATGCAGAGCACAGCTAGAGGCAGGGATGCTTGCTGCACGCCTCGAGGGCTTCAATCCTTGCTGAACCGCGTTTTCTCCCCCTTAACACGTTAAAAGCATCAGTGCTGTGTATTTATCATACAAAGGTTATGCATTCGTATCATATGGAGCTTACTGCCGCACTTCAGAAGCAGTTTGAGCTGAAGTGGGTTATTTTCTTTGCTTTTCCAATTAATCTCAAGAAGCCCCCATTTTCTGGGGGTGAGGCCACAATTCAGATTCCATGTCTACTAATTATGTACTCACTTGGTTCGTGGCCTCCTTTAAGCACAAAAATAGAAGGGAAAAGAGGAAAAAAAAAAAACCTGGATGGGTTTGGTTTGATTTATGAAAACAAGCAGAAGTTTGAGCACTTCAGCAGATCTTATTTGTATGGGCTGAACCAGCTGCAGCTGGGACAAGGCTGCTGAGCTGACTGCATCAGGCTTGCTCCTGGCACATCTGGAGCTCGCTGCTCGTGGGATCAGCAACCTGCACCAAAGCAGCCGTTTTAACACCTTGCTGTCGGTCACTAGAGTAGATTAGGGAATTTTTAACAAGCTTGGGTTTTTTTCACCTGAAATAGTAGCCCGTTGAACAACCTTTTTCCATCGACTGACTGTGGTAGAGAAAGCCAGTTAGGCTGAATTGCTGAGTGTGAAAAAACTGGGATTGCTGTTGAAAGAATTGCTGAAATTCTGCACATTGCTTTTGAACAAAAAGTTGCTTTTTATTTATTTTTTTTTTATTATTTTCCAGTTCAGAACAGTGAATTTTAAATCAGCTATTGAAGATTATTACAAGTAAACAATATAAAAAATTTGACTGAAAATGTGGTTTGGTTTTTTTTTTAATACATTTTGAGCTTGCTTGTCTCACATAGTGCTGGTTTGCAACATCCTTGGTTAAGAGCCTGAGTTTCTCTTTGAGGGGAAAATGTAATATGAAAGCTAACTTCACAAAAGTGTGGAATTTTAGAATGTAAATATTTGCAAGTTGCATTTGGATAGAGGCTTGAGGATAGATTAAATATAACGGGTGTACTAAGAGAGCATGGGCAGTGGCTTTCCTGAGCATTTCTTATCCTAAACTTCTTATCCTAAACAGGGGTACTTTGGAGAAAAGGAGAGAAAGAGAGAACATTAGTATCTTTTAAAATGTGAATATAATCTGCAGACTAGCGACACAGAGTAATTTTATTCTTGGGAGGATTCAGCACTTGGGTATAGCTCCAGCCAGCCAGACTCTCCCCATCAACTTCTGGGTTAACGCTTTCCCATTTGCAATTGTGAACCCTAGACAAATAGTCATTACAGCACAGATTATGGTTTCAATTGCTACAGTGACATAAGGCTACTCCTTCCAGAAGTCATCAGTGGGAGCGGAGAAAGGTAATTATTGATTACTGGAAAGAATAAGGCTGGCAAAAGGTGGCCCTGATAGGATGAGTTGGCCAGAAGGAGAAAGGAACAGACGGGCTCAGCCAGCTTAACTGCAGCCGTGTCAGGAATGGTGCTGCCATCGCAGAGCAGCTGGGGACTGGGGCTGCAGGATTTGTTTAAGGTTTCAGCAGCCCAAGGGAAGCCTTGAGCCTGTAGAGGTGGAGGAACATGCCCCCCCGCATGCACAAGTGCTCTAAGCCAGTGCATGAAAACTAAGTGTCCTGTGGGCAGGGTTTCCCAGTCTGTGAGAGTTTGATTTAAGTGTCAGTGGTTCTAACTCCAGATAAAAATGGAATGAAATCACAAACGTGCAGCATTCGTGAGAATCAAGCCTGAAGGCTGGTCCTGGCCATATTCCCACCCAAATCCCGGCACTCCCCTCACGTCTATCCACTGAGAGGGCTCCAGGCTCAACCAGTTACACAGCAAGAAGAATTTGCCACCGAGATTGGTTTTAGCCCTGTGCAGAGGAGCCCTGTTCATCAGGGGTGCTAAGCAAGAGAGAGGGGCAGCCCTCCTCTGTGCCATAGCTACGGCATTTATCTTCCCACACCGCTCACCAGCCTTCCTATTTTACATGGGCAACAGAAAGCTCAAAATCTGTTTGTTTATTTATTTGCTTACTTTGAGGTATCTCCTCTGGGTGCTTTAGGCAGCGTACTTTGGTCTCGGTGGTACGAAGGAAATTCTGCAGTTCCTTGCAGGATTGTTATGGACCCACGTGTAGCACCCGGAGATTTCTGTAGCTGGACCACACCGAGTAACACACGTAAAGGCTGAGAATTGCTTAGGACTGCTCAGAGAAGGGCCTTCCTGCTTTGTGGGCTTGTCACTGTTATGGCTTCTACCTGGACAGTTCCCTCTGCAGTTAATGTTCTTGCTGTGACTCGTGTTCAGCTTTTTCATGGGAGGAATAATTGCTGAAATCACTTCAGATAGAAGGGACTTTCTAGGTCCAGGGGATTCATGCATAACAGGCACTAAACAGGTTATTTTGAAAAGAGGGGTCTTATTGTCATGGATACAGTTTTCTACTCTACGCTCAGCTTGAATATTTGAGTATTTTCAACTGGAAAGTTAGAGAGCATCCTCAGGGCACTGGGCTTATATTCACCTGAGGGTTCAGTTTGTACGGGCGGGTACCGAGCCAAGGTGAAACCAGCCACACATCTCTGTTTACCTCAGAACTTGCCCAGATAAGAGAGTTAAAATATTACAAACCGAGATAGGCCAACATTCAAGGCTTTTCTCTTAGGTTGTCATTTTATGTTAATTGAATGCCTGTGTTAATCTAATAGAGTTTAGATTTATGGTGGGTTCTATACCATGTCATATTTTAATCAATACATATTCCAACATTTAGATGGACAGATGAGAAAATCTGCCTCATCTCTGCACTTCTGTTCTATCAGCTGTCAATAATTCCTAATTTGAATCCTTCAAATGATCAGATTTATGGGTTTTAGTATATTGCATTAATCACAGAAATTAACTTTTGGGGAAAATGATGTTAAAGGTCACAGAGAGTCTTGAAGGAGCAGTAACTGTGTCTGTCTTGCAAACATGTTTGCAGCAGCTCTAAGATAAAGTGCATTAGAATATTTATCTGCATGAATCCTGCTGATTGTTCCTTATGTCTAAGGTCACTAGGAGCTGGTGAGGAGATAACGCTTGAAAGAAACAATTGCTGAAATCTGCAGGTTTAAGAAGACAGATGTGATGCTGGGCTTTTTGTCCTCCAGCAGGGCACAGACAGGTCCAGCAGCATTTCACTCGAATGGCGTTATTGAGCCAAAAATCTCTAGAAAATTGGTTTTGCTGGAGGTGGTTCATGCCTTCGTGTCGAGTGCACGTGTGCCCTCCTGGAAGAGCTCACAGAGCAAGGGAAGTCATGGAGGCCAGGGGAGGGGAAGGGCAGAGCAAAGGGCAAACATTAGCCCTGATACTTAGGCTCCAGCTCTGGGCTATGGTCTTGAACCTCTACCAATGGCCAACCCCACTGCTACCCCTTGGAGGGCTCCTTGCCATTTGTCTGGTACCAGCTGGGGCTGGTGGTGGCCTTGCCAAGGATGGAGGCAACAACTCGCTGAGATGGGGTGCGGGATGGTGGGAGGCTCAGACATTGCCTGCCAGCTCCTCTGGTGGAGTAAGGGCTTCAGTGAGGTGCTTTCAAGGGCTACTGCTAATTTGTCACGCAGCAAAAAAAAAGCAAATACTGCAGCATTCCCCTCCTCGACAGTGAACGTGTTGTCTCCACACCCCTCTCTGGAGGCTGCCGGGGCCAAAGGACCTTCCCTATACCCGTGGTGTCACAGAGTGGTGTGCTGTCATTAGACCACCACTTGCTCTGTGGGTTCTGTTTTAAATTGCACATGAATTATCCCTAATGTTTTTGTAATGTCTCATGGTATGACAGCAAGAAATCATTTCCTTTGTGAAGGGACATATGCTTTAAATTAGGGATACACTAAAGGGAGAAAAAAACCCAAACACACAAATATCTTGCCCTGTGGAGAGTCTGACGTTCTGATTTTCCCTGTTCCCATGGAATGACTATTTGTGATGTTTGGAAGGCAGAGTGCGAAGACTTTGCGTCTCTTTCCTTAATAAACCCTTAGAAAACTCCCACTGATGTCGGTGGTGCTGGATGGTGGCACCAAAGGCTCCCTCAGCCTTATACAGGCAGCAGTGCCACCATCAGCAGCTCACACGGAGGACAGACCCCAACCCCCAGAACATCTTGTGCACCACGTCTGTGCTTATCATCAGGCTCCAAAGCCTCTGTTTTTTAAATATTCATTTAGAGCTAGAAAAAAACCCTCATAGTGAAATACGTCCTTTATTTGCTAGTCTGGAGAGCTGGTGAGCTCCTTGAAATCTTCATATAGCCCCTTCTTTCCTACTCTGAGATCAACTGCTGATTCTATTTGGCTCCACCAAAATACACCAGAAAAAGCTTTGTGGCTTGAGTTGGATCTGTGCTAGAGCGAAAGGGAAAGTCACAGCCCCCAGTTCTCCCATCTGCAAGAAGCAGGGGGGGATAGCAGAAATGGCTGCAGTTTTACAGATATTAATTAATATTTGCAAAGTGCTTCCTAAGCTTGGAACAAAGACTAAAAATCGTTGTGTTATGAATAAGCAAACTGAAGAGAACAACCGTAAAATCGCAGGGAATCGACTGCAGAACCTAACAAGGCCTTTGCATCTTTAATTCATATGTTTCTGTTTGGCACAAGCATGTGCTAAGGAAACACACCCAGAAGAGGAAAGGTCTTGTCTCTTCTAACATAGTTTCTTTGCCTTACATGCCTGTGCGTATCGTGCAAACCCTTTATAAACGCAGCGTTGTCTGAAATGCAGTTAATAAGTGACAGTAGCACAAATATGATTTTAAATCAGTTGAATAAAATTAGTCGTGTAGATTTTAAATCATTTTTACAGTTGATTTAACATTTGTGACTGGTTTATAGATTATGATCTAGGACAGCGTTTGCATCCTTGCAATTTTATTCCAATTTAGAAACAGTACAAATATTAATTTTTGCTTCGATAATGGAGCCGCTGAGAATCGAACGTGTCTTTTCTCAATATGCATTTTATGAGAATGCTTTAAATATGATTTTTAATATTTTTGAGGACTTTATGGCACGTAAAGTTCTTTTAACTAGGACTTAACTAGAATCTGCTCACAAAAGTTTCCTGCCAGACATATGTAAATGTTTTCTCCGGTTAATTTAATGGTATGAACTACGTAAGAATTGTTCTTCATAATACGAGGCATTCTGTAGAAGTAATAAACAATTGTAACAAATTCCCCATACCGAAAGGAACGAAATATCCCCAGCAGAAGTCACAATGATGCGGCTCTTTGCAAAAGGCAGCAATATTTTGACAAAACCCCAAAGTTCACGTGACAAGTGACAATGCCAAACCAAAACGCCTTGCTTACAGATCTTGCCCGGGTTCAGGCTACTGTTATGCAGCAGAGCTATTCACTATAGGGTATGCTAAGGGGGATTTTTGTCTCCACGTCACCAACGTCACATTTGAAAGCTGCCAGTAGGAAAGAAGGTGTTTGCAGCTTTTGGAGCTCCTCGTATGAACAAGTTCTTTGTGCGAAAGGAGTTTATGAGGTGCCCCCACCCCGTGTCCAGTAGACAGGAGTCCCCGTGCCACGAGTCACTGATTAATGATGGCAGTGGGACGGTTGACCGAGAACAGCACAGGAGACAGGACAGGTGCTGTGAGGCTCCCACCTCTGAGAACGGGCCCAGTGAGCCACTGAAATGATAGTTTTTAAGTGATCGAAATTCAAGATAAACCCCGGAGTAAAAGTTGTCAATCCAAAAGGACTTTTCCTCTTTTATTCTTTTGTCAGCGTGTGCACGCACGCCAAGGGAACCTCGCAAGCATTCAAGAAGCCTCAGTCCTGACCTCTGGGGGTGACAGTGTCAGCAGGTCTGGGGTCCCTCATTCATTGCCTAGTGCAGGTGATTACGCTGGTGGTGTGGTGCCCAGCGCTGGCTACTGGCCAGGTCCCACGTCGGCAGCCACCGTGCCACCGCAGCGGTCAGAGCAGCTCCCAGCACAGAGATTCCAGGCTGGTAAGAGACTCCTGGACAAAGCTGATCCCTTGGTGTGCACTGGATCAGGTGCTTCTCAACCACTGTCTCTGATGGGGCTTCCTTTGTGTGTTGCCTTTTCAACCAAGCTACGTCATATAATGCAGAGGTGTTTTCTGTAGGGAAAGCTGAATGGTCTCAGAGCAGATGGGCACATGTTACCATACCTCACTGCTAAATGCATAAGGAGGTACTGGTTTTGAATTAATACCATGGACTGTATGGCAAAGAAAAATAGTCATGTGACCTACAACGTTAGAGACTTTGCCCGGTTCATCAGATCGTTCGGTGACTGTCAGGAAAGATGGAGAGGTTGATCAACTCTCTTTACCTGCGCTTCCTGAACTGAGCAGTGACTTTGTTGATCTCCAGGGCCTCCTTTTGATAGCTGAGCTAGGTAGGGAGGAAGGACACTGAGGTCCATTGGTGTCATTGCCAGCCTTAACAAATCCAGTATCACGAGTCAGGGCCCTGCAGGTCGAGAATCTGGCTCGCAGAACAGGAGATGCGGGAACCAAATGCACTACAGTGGGCTTTCCACTGGGGTTTTTTTGGGATATGATGTTTAATTCCCTCTCCTACAGAGTGCATCCCAAGACAGGGACTTCTAACAGATACATCAAACGTATCCAGAGAGGTGATTTTTATTCCTCTGTCATGCCAAGGCCTCTCAGTCTGCTTTTCCCCATACAGGAATTTATTCTACTTCCCACTTTTTCCCCTCTAGATTCAGTTTGTGGATCCAGTGCTAGCCAATGCCATGCCAATAATAAAAATACTCCCAAAAGAAGGCAACTCTGATCCCAGTCCTGGTGGTCCACATGTGGAAACCGGCCATTAGAAGGGAATTGGAAGCAATAGGCACTAAACTATTGTTCTCGTGAGTCATCACGGAATACATCTGAGCTGGAATTTCTGTTTCCAATCAGGTTTTCAGATGGGTGTTTGGAGTCTGAATTTTCTACCGATAAGTAAAAAAATTCCTAAGGAAAAGAACCCCCCTTTCTTTTTACACTTCACATTAATCAATTCCCAAGTGCATAGCACGCTTCCTTTAGCTAACATACAATCTCAGAAGAAATAGCATTTCATATTTTCAAGGAAAGATTACTGCTGTGAAAAGAGAGTCTGTCTGGGTTTTATGGGCGTTGAGGTTGCCAAAGGAAAAAGTTGTCTTGTAGAGGACCCTGGAAAACATATTAAAACTAGATATTAATTCTTAATGTGGCTACGCATCCTGCATTCAATCAAGAGCAGACTAAGTACGATAGTGTTGGAAACCAAAGTGCCATTTGTTCATTTGCCCAAAAAAGCAGGTAAACCATCACTAGAATTACAATTGTCAACTGCTCAGAAATCTGCATAATGCTTTTTACAGCAGCAAAAGCTGGTTTCAAGGCATTTTCGGGGGAAACTGGCTAGTGCAGGAAGACAAAGGAAACTTAGGTGATGGAGAAGAAGTTTGCTGTTGTTAAAATAATTCTTTTTGCTGTTGACCAGTGGGTAGAAACCTCCCAGTCTTGGGCTTGAATATGAGTGTTAGGAGCAAGTGTGCAGGAACACACAGAAACGTGTTTCCCTTTCAGGCCAGTCAGTGGCCAGGGCCATCTCAGCATCACTCTGATGCTGAGCTGTCAGTCTGCCACTGCACGTCTGGCAGAGGCTTGATTCAGTAAGCGGGGTATCAGCTGCCTACGTGGGCACCGAGTCCCCGCTTGCAGAGAGAGTTGGTGTCGTGGGAGCCGTCCAAGGAGCCTTCTGGCTTTTGAATCGTAGCAAGTAATTGATCCGCTGCCTCCGACACATCCTTTTTGGATGCCACAGAGGAATCCTGGCTTCTGGCTCAATTGAGTACGTCACAAGGAAATAGATTGCATGAAGAGAATGATAATGTATGCGCTTGCCTAACAGTTTTGGAAGCATTCACTAATTAATTCTCATAATGCTCCTAAAAGACATGCTTCCAACGTTACTAAGAGGTAAAATGAAGCATGAGGCTCTTAAGAGATACCCGCCGTGTCCCTGGGCAATTCCAGAGAGAGTTTGTAGAACTGAAATTAACATTACAAGCAAAGAACAGTTCTGTCGACTAACTTTCCAAAAGCATCCTTTTATCTACCTGGTATAAGGCACAAACCAAAATCACTCCAAAGGGAGCAGAGATCTTATCTGGGAGTAGGTAAGAGGGTAAAAAGGGGGAAGAAGAAATAAAAATATATATAAATATCGGGGTAAAAAGCAAATGAAGGTCTTCCTCTGCACTGTCCCTGGGCATAGGGAAAAAGACACAAGGGGAGGAGGAGCTATTAGCATCCCAGCTGCTCAGGAAGCCGTGCAGCCTGGGGGGGGCCAGTCTGGGCAAGTTGCACTGGGATCTTGTGGGTTTCTCGGCACCTGCAGCCGAGGACCCCGTACAGCTCTCCTGGGCAGGGGGTGTATGCTCCAAACCTCCTGCAGGACCAGCTCTTCCCTTGGGACAGCTCGAGGAAAGCCTGTCATTTCTGGTGACAGCCTTCTCCCCTCTGTAAGCTATCTGATAGACAAACAGAATTGTGTAGCTCAAAGTGATATCTTTCCTTAAATTAGTAGGTGCACTCCAGTTCAAATTAAATATCCTCCTATTACCCTTTTTCTATTATTTTTGCTTGGTGTAAACTTGACTCTGCCTGAGGAGCTGACCCTAAAAGCTGCAGTGACAAAAGGAAGATGAATAGTTGCTTCTTCTGCCTTCATATTGTATAAAACTTCTGCATCTTTTCAGGAGACCCTATTGATGGAAACTTTTATTTGTGTCAAAATAAATGGTGGGCAGCTTCTGCCTCACCACCAGAGGAGGACTGCTCGGAGCATGTCCAGCAGTTGGTTTCAGAGCAGGAGAAGGCATCCTACTCAGGACTGGAAGGTGCCAGCAAGGTAGCTGAGGTGGTTTTGCTGTGTTGTGTTGCAGGGAAAAGGACAGAGCAGCACTCGCTTCATTTCATCGCCAAGTGAATGGTGGCCTTTTAGTGGTGACTGCTGCACTACCTGTCTCAGAAGGAGCCCAAACAAGACCTTGATCTTACACTGTGGGTGGGTGGCATGTGCTGCTTCATCAGCATGATCCTTTTAATGAATTGTCTGGCTCGTGTTCTGTCTACAAACGCATCTCTTCAAAGTTTGGAGGTACATGGGATCGTAGAATAGCAGGGGTCGGAAGGGACCTCTGGAGATCATCACTTCCAACCCCCCTGCCAGAGCAGGGTCACCCAGGGCAGCCCACACAGGAACAGAGCCAGGTGGGGCTTGAAAGTCTCCAGAGGAGACTCCACAGCCTCTCTGGGCAGCCTGGGCCAGGCTCTGTCACTCTCACAGGAAAGAAGTTCCTCCTCACGTTGAGGTGGAGCTGCCTATGTTCCAGCTTATACCCATTATTCCTTGTCCTGTTACTGGGCACCACGGAATAGAGCCTGGCTCCTTCCACGTGGCAGCCACCCCTCAGTTATTTATAGACATTAATAAAATCCCCTCTCAGGCTTCTCTTCTCCAGACTAAACAGCCCCAGTTCCCTCAGCCTTTCTTCATAAAGGAGATGCTCAAGTCCCTTCATCCTCGTAGCCTCGGTTGGACTCTATCTCATAGATCCCTGTCTCCCTCGAACTGGGGAGCCCCAAACTGGACACAGCATTCCAGGCATGGTCTCACCAGGGCAGAGTGGAGAGGGAGGAGAACCTCCCTACACCTGCTGGACACGGTTTTCTTAACGCACCTAGGAGCCCATTGGCCTTCCTGGCCCCAAGGGCACATTTCACTGCAGACAGGCTGGGTCATTGCACATGTGCCTCGACCTAGAGCTGAACTATCCAGGCCTTTCGAATGGTAAAATGTGCTGTCAGAAATGTCACACATTTTATCGTATGTCAAAGCACCATATGCTTTAGCTGTCCCATTTCCTTTCAGCAGCACGTATGGCTCTGTCACCCTGTTCCTTTTGGTGCGCAGTGCTCGAGGTGGGCTCTCCTCCTTGGCACGGGCCTCTACCCTTTAGGAAACAGAGAAATATGTTAATGGTCCAAGCATTTTAATAAGTAGATGAAAGTAGAGGCTTCAATTAAGTGTGGCTTTTATTAAGTTTTGGATGGTGAACTTTCAGAAAGCTTGGAAGTAAGGCAATCTTGTGACCTAAATAATTACCAGACTTCCTTCTGTCTGGGGAAAATAATGAAATAGATTAGCTCAGACTCATTTCATAAAGAATTAATGGTGGAAAACATAATTAATGCCAATCGATACATGTTTGTGAAAACAAATCTTGTCAAATTTAATGTGATTTTTTTGATGGGGTTGCACGTTGGTTTGGTAAAAGTAGCAAGGTTGGGATGAGTAGACTTTTGTCTTTCTGCAGCGTGACATTTTGATTACTGCAGGTAAGCCAATTCCAAATTAATGAATGACTTCAAATTAATATTGGGAAATTAATATATGGTGCATATTGAATGGATTAAAAAAATCACCCATCTACTAGAGAGCTGTTAAATTGGAAGTGTGGCTTTGGTGGATTTGGTGCTCCATTAAACTCCGGACTCTAAGGTTTTGTCAGGACTCTGCACCACTGCATTATGGTGTAACCCTGGGGATGTCTGTCAGTGTTACCCCAGGGATATCAGTGTAACCCTGGGGATGTCTGTCAGGGTTACCCCAGGGATGTCTGCCAGTGTAACCCTAGGATGTCAGTGTAACCCTGGGGATGTCAATGTGACCTTTGAGGATGTCAGTGTAACCTTAAGATGTCAGTGTACCCTTAGGATGTCAGTGTAACCTTAAGATGTCAGTGTAACCCTGAGGATGTCAGCATAACGCCAGGGATGTCAGTATAACCCCGGGGATGTCAGTATAACCCCAGGAATGTCAGTCAACTTTGGTGCTTTATATTCCGAGTTTGTAAATAGCAATACTGAATCCAACACTTCAGAGCTTACGGATGAAACCCACTCTGTATTAATATGTTTAACAGTAGAGTCCCAAACTGTCCAGTTTTTGATCTTATGTGTGGGGTTTTTTGTTGGTTTGGGTTGTTCTTTTAATCAGTTGCATGGTAGAAAACCTGGCTACTTGGGCAGTTTGCAGCTAGCTCAGAGGCTGTGGCTAGTAAGTAGGTAGCCAGGAACAGTGACCCACAGGCTAAGATCCCAAGTCAGACTTAAAGAATGGATGGGCTCTTCTTTGCTAAGGACAGGACCTCTGACAGATCTCACAGGGAATACATGCTTGAAGAACACGCCGTTTGTTGGCTGTGGGGTTGACACAAACTGTGGAGGTCCCACCAGAGGCTGCTGAAGGTGGTGCTGCCTGTGCAGCTGTCGCTGGTGCCGTCACCATACAGAAATATGCAAGTTTGAAAGGGTTCAGAGAAGAGCTATGAAAATGCCCAAAGGACAGAAAGCATGCTCTGGAGGGGAGAGATCTCAGGGTTCTTCTGCTGTTGAGTTTATCGAGCAGTTGGAGCACAAATTTTACGTTGAAGAGCCACTTGACAGAAGAGAGTTTTGCCTGCTAGATAATCAGCCGTGTGCACAAAGTAACGAGGATTTGAGCAGATTTTTCTTACTTCATGAAGAGAGGATATTTTTCTGAATGTTATCATCTGGTTCAGCCACAGCTCTTAGGCTCAAAGCACGGATTAATTCCGGGAAGTCCTCTAGACTGCACGAGTTTGGAGGTCAGAAGGAGTGATCTCAGTGGTGCCTTCTGGCTTTATAATCCAGGAATTGAGTCAATTAGTGATGTGATTTTCTTTTTTTTCTTTTTTTTCCTTTTTCTTTTCTATTCAATTCTAACCCTACCTTTCCCCTCATTTGTCTCTTTTCTGTTCACTTGGTTATTTTTGTTAGAGCAAAGTTCCTCCTTTGCAGGATGAAAGAGCAGCTCTGTGTTCCATTTAAGGAGAGTTTTTTATCTGATATTACCAGGGCTGAGATTTGGTCTCACATCAGTGGTAAGACAGCAGAAGAGATGCTACAGAAAAGTTTTGAGACAAAACCCGATCTCGTTCTCACCTCTGTGAGCCTCAGGCCAGGCTGTAATCTGCGTGCTGCCAGGGGACCAGCCCTGCTGCCCACTCAGGTTGTCCCACGTGAGCAGCCCATTCCCAGCCTGTGGAAAGCCTGCAGGAGGTGAAGCTTCTTCCCTTCTGAAGCGGGGCGTGGGAGACTCACGGTGGCCCTTCAGCTCTATCGTGCATGCAGCAAAGGAGCGCGCTGGACTGGTTTTGTTGGTAAACATCTGATTTTTGAAGTCGACAGAAACTAGAACTTAAGTCAGCTGTGAGCTGCTGTGGGGCCAACCCCAGAGCTGAGGCTTTTGGAGGCCCTGGAGAGCAGCGCTTCCTTCACCCTGCATCTGCTGGAGGCTTGAGGGCTAGATTGAGCAGTACAAATGTGCTTTGAGCCCACAGCTGTCAGCATGTCCTGGGGCTCAGGCCATCCTTGACAGGCTGGGGGGGGGTGCAAAAGTCCAAACCGTCTGGCTGTACCACTCTTGCCCCTGTTCATTTTCACGCAAAATGACAGAAATCAGGCAGTTTCCCTCCCCGACACAGCACAAGTGTTAAAAATTCAGCGCGGTGGCTCGTTGCGTGGAGCAAAGCTTCACCATCAGCGGTGCCACCTAAAAATAAGCCCCGCGGAGCTCCTCAATCTGGCTTGCAACAGATTTCTGTCACCTCAGCGGGTTTGCCAGCTTGAACCCTCACCCCTAACCCAGCCTTCCCCCTTGCCGGTGCCAACAGGGTGCTCCATAGCAGCTGCGATTTGCGACCTTCGGGGGGATGCTTCTGTATCCATGGCAACGGGAGGGTCCGGCCGGAGGGATGAAGGTAACACCCCCCCCCCCACCCAGGCGGGCGGCGGGGCGGAGGTGGCGGGACGCAGACCCGGGCGGTAACCGAGGCTGGCGCTCCGGCCTCGCGGTGGCGTCGCAGGACC
>JANHFX010027337.1:0-10272 GCA_027560015.1 Chloroceryle amazona
CCCAAAGCCACCGGCCAGGGCTGATGGCAAGTTAATGGATCCTCCTGTGGTAGGAAATTGGGTTCCTCCCTGGAATTATAAAACATTAAGGTTGAAAATTACCAGGGATGTTAATTACCTGGGAGCCAAAGGGCTTATTTTCTTCTTGTTGCTGTGGTCAGGGATAGAGGCGCGGGGGTTGTCCAAGCAATTACTGTAGTTTGTGTTCTCTAAGTTTAATATTGGAAACACTGATGGCTTAGCTCTGGGGTGGGGAGGCAGGACTAGGCTGATGTGTCCTGAGAGCAGGGCTCCTCAGGGTGCTTCCTCTCCCAGACGGAGCTACAGAGAGCAAGGGAAACTCTTACTAGCTCTTGAGAGAGAGGTTTTCCTTGAAGCTATACTTGCTTCTAGTGAAACTTCTATCCCTTTTCTGCTTAATTAAACCTGTTTTGTTTTGTTTTTTTTCTAAAGAGGGCTCAAAAGAGGCTCCTCTCTGAGTGCCAAAAGCCAGAGGGAGCCATTCTTGTGGTAACTGGAGCCTGAGAGGGGAAATAGCAGAGGTCTCACAGCAAAGCTGTCCAGTCGGTTCCTGCAGCCCCTCTGTGCAGATGGGGAAGCAAACATCCGGGTTGGATTTATCCAAGCCACCAAGTATTTGTAGCTGACTCATGACTGTGTGCGAATCAAACGCTTTTTCTGTTTTTTTTTCTATTGAGCCAGACCTTCATTATTGCCTTCCCATTTTGTAGGGTAAAACTTTTGGAGCCCCAAAGGAGGTACCTGTTGCTCTGTCTGGTGAGCTCGCTCCTGTTCGCAGCAAAAGGGGCTCAAGGACATGGGTGCAGGGGCTGGTGGGAGTGATGAGGCTTTGTCTGACCCTGTTGCTGCAGTTTGGCTTCTTTCCTGGAGCAGCTGTGTTTAAATGAGGGCCTCTGGGATGCTGCTGCTCCAACAAAGGATGCACCGATGCTCCGTGCGGTTATCGCACCGCTGAGCTGAGGTCTCGCTACCCTGGCAGAGCCAGGGGTATGGTGAGCTCTGCATCCCCCCTTCCTTCCCTTCTTCACTGACTTCTCCCATACCACTCGAATTACAACCTGCACAGACAAGGAGCTGCTGGGAGCCCTGGAGCAGGGCAGCTGCCGTGTCCTTAGCACAGAGCCTCTGTCTACGGGCAAGTGCCGATGAGAGGTTTTATCAAGTGGAACATCTGAGGGCTGGCAGGCTGGCTCCGAGGCGGGGATTAGGCTTTTTGAAGCTCGCTGGTGGCTGGGATCTCTTTGCTTTCACTTGATCATAGACCTCTGCCACTCTTCAGCCACCCAGCTGGGTTTGCACTGAGGAAATTGGTGAGTTTATCATAATAAAACTCAGCACCATCCCCACTGCTTCCAATAATTTTTAAGATTGAATTTTTTTTCTATTACTATTTTAGAATCTCGGACCTGTGGTCATCCAATTTAAATGGAGGAGTTTAAAAAAAAAAATCACATCAAGTTATCCAATTTAAATGGAGGAGTTTAAACAAAGTACACCAAGCAGTATTTATACTTATGGATAAGAGTCTCTAAGACTTCTGGGGTAATGCACAAAAGCTACAGTCCAGTTAATTATCAGTGGTTGCAGCGAAAGCCCCGAAGAATCCCAGTATTTATGGAGCTGCTGCCAATGCCAGATGAAGTCACTCCAGTGATCCTCGCCAGCTGTTTGTTTTGTTGAACCACAGCGATTTCTCCAAGTTACTGCAGTTGATGTCATTGGAAGTGATGTGACATTTTTTGCACACATATAGAATAAGTGTTAAAAAATGCTCCTGAAGAGCTTTTCCAGTCTTGTCTGGGAGCTGGCTGGGGAGTTGAATTAAACTGGCTTGACGGAACCTAATCCATAAAGCAAATGAGTCATCAGGCATAAATGGCTTTACCATAAATGTCAGGCAGACTCTTACTGGTCCTGACAGTTACCACTTACATCTGGTGGAGCAAATAAAAGCCTCGCAATTCACGATCATTTTCATAAATGTGCTGTCCTGCCTCCTCTTCTTCACGGGAAGCTCGAGGAAGAAAGGTCGAAATGTGATTTATTCCCCTTTCTTAAAAACTAGCTCTTCTGATGGGTGAAATATTGGTTATTTTCAGGCAAAAAAATGACCTTTGTGTTTTCTTTCTTTTTTTTCCTTCCCTGCTTCAAATTTTTTGTCAAACCACAGAAATGCAACCGTGCTTCTCCTCTGCATGCCCAGTGCCACCCTAGTTACTGGAGCTCTTTCTTGAGCCCTGTGTGCCCAGACGTGGCCAACATGTTCCCATGCTAGAAGAGGATTTAACCCACCATCTGCATGGGCATCTTGGGCTGGAGGACACTGTGCTGGTGACCTCTTCTTTGAAGCAATACCAGAGAGTTACTGCCTTGCTCTTTGATACTTCTTCACTTGAAAATAAAAACCTAAGTGATTTGGCTGGTAAAGCCCTCAAACCACTCTCTTAGTGTACTTGCAACTTCTCTCGTACTAAGGCTTCATGGAAAACCTGTGTGTGTGTGTAAATTAATGGTATCTTCGTTATCACTGCTCATGCTGAGGAAAGCAGATGCTGACATAGGAAGGAGAGAAGCTTTGGGTGTTTTGTGTAACCATAACAGTGAAACAAATAGACACTTGAGTGAGGAAAGGGAGCAGAGCTGGCTGCAGCCTTTGTCAGCCCCCGCCAGGGCTGGGGGCAGCTAGCCCTTGGTGAAATTTATTAGTGGCAACACACTTGAGAGGACACAAAAGGCTCACGAACCTCCCAGCACGGCTTGCTCTATTTAAAGTTGGCTTTTTAAATCAAAGAAATGGGGCTCTTGACAGCAGAGCTTTGTGCATCTTTTGTGAAGTTCAGATAGTGGGGCTTTTTATTACAGGCTAAATTAACCCATTTGATTGTTTTGAGCTGAGGGATGAGGTCAGTTGACTGAGAATCTTGCTAACAAGGTTTTACTCCTGTCTGATTTTTACAAGTGTTAACACGGGGCATCCACCAGGGCCGTGCACTTGCTGTTAATGAAACAAAGATGAATGGTCTAGTAACCCCCTGAGCTCTTCTTCCCCCACCACTGAGCTGCTCAGCCCATGTCAGTGTACTGAGATCAGATGCTCCCTGGGGCTCCCATTCCTCCAAAATTGGGTGCGTTGGTTTTGCTTCAGCTTTTGCATGCTGCTGCTGGAACAAGAAAAGGATGAATGTTGCTGGGCTGGGTGATTGATTGGGTTTGAAAAGGAAATGGGAAAATAGTAGGCATGTTGAATGATGCTCATGAAGCGTGGTGAGCTCTGAAGGAGCTGTCTGATGGGGCTCATGCTTTTGCTTGGCACCCTTTGTGTACCAAATTTGTTCAGTTACCCGCTGGTTTTCTCAGGTTCTCGACTCAGAACTAGCAGAAATCTTCCCATGTTCTTCATTCCCTGCTCACTCAGCAGCAGCCACCAGGCCAATGCTGTCCTTTGGTGTGTTGAGTGAGGTTGGGGTTTCTGCTGTTACCCCAAGACTTGAGCCTATGGCTCCTGGCGCTTGCAGGTGCTGCCTTCCCTTGTACTCAGGTGCTGCCCAGAGCCTTGAGCCACTGGACCTGGAGGATGCTCAGCTCCTGTTGTGCTGCAGGGAAGCAGGGTGAGACCAAGCCAGGATTCCTCCCCCTGCATAGCTCAGGAGCTGCCATCAGCTGAGAATAAAAGCGATCTCAGTTTTAGTAAATTCTCTTCTGCTTAACCTTTTGCACTCTGTTTAGCCAACATGCCTTTCCTTACTTTATCTGTTCCTCAAGGAAACACAGTTAGAGTCCTGGTCACTTATAGGATGAAGACTATCAGCTCTTCGTGAGGTGTAAATCCAACCTTATCAGGAAGAAAAAGCTTTCAGCCTTTCCTTCCTTGCCTCTTGGAGACAAGTACCAAGTCTGCTTTCGTGACTGTTTTATTTCAGCTTATCCCAATAGTGCTGGCCACTCCCCATGACCCTGCTTTAACCACCTGAGTGAGAGAAAGGCATAAAGGGCTTAACTCCGGTGTCAGTGGGGGGCAGGGGTGGCTGAGGTCCTGCGTGCTGAAATAGCAGCTGGAAAGGTCTTTGCATCATCAACTTCAAGCAAATTTGGCATCCTCCACTGGAGGGAGCTCCAAAGAGACAGCCTGTTCTGTTGCTCTGAACTGCTTTTGAAGACTGTGGTGATAAAATATGGTGTGAGTAACCCCATAACACCCCACAACTCCTTCAAGGCTCTGCTCAGGGCTGGGTGATGTCCTCCAGACCACACCACGGCCGAGTTCCCCATGCAGGTCACATTGTCAGGTGGTGGCTGGAGCTGGCTGGAAATGGGAAATGTTCTAGGAGACAAACACTTGGCATCTTTTGTTTTCCTACTACTGCATCCCTATTTTTGGTGGTTACATTGAAAAAAAGAAAGAAAAAAAAAAGTAAAGACAGAACTGCTTTACAGCTTTATTAAAAAAAAAAAGGAAATTGGGAAGGAAAGACTCTTTCTTAAAATAGAAAATTGAAAACTGCTTTGCAGACGTTTGTGTTAATTTGGTAAAGGTTATTCATGGGAAACAATGACTAATAATGCTCGATTTTAGGCTAAGTTGAGTAACATCTGAGAGGTGCCCAGGCATTCCGGTGAGGTGCTGCAGAGATGGGTGGGATAGCCTGGAAATTGAGGAGGGAAACCTCATGCAGCCGTAAGCTGCCCCTGCCCTCAGAGCCAGGCAGGATGCGGCCAGGTCCGTGTGGTCCTTGCCACCTTCTTTCCTGGTGGGTCTCTGCCAGCAATGTACAGAGAGCTGTTTTTTGGTGAAGTGGGTGGTATGTGTTCATGGGAGGCTGAGCTCCCCAGGGACCCAGCAGCACCCACGGCTGGACCGTGTGCAGCTTGTGTGAGCCAAGGCAAATTTGGCTCCAGATTTCAAAAATATCCTTTGGTTTTCCATGGGGCTGTTGACTGGTCTGGCCAGGCTCCGTTCGGAGCTTCTGGTTCCTATTACATGCCCAAGTTGCCTTTCCAGTTTTGCTGTAATGCTCCTTCTTTTTCCCCTGATGCCTTAGCCGTGTTTTTCTATTATTAAACAAGATTTCTTATTTTTTTTCCCCCTAATTAAAGTATCAGCTTCAATAATCCAAGTAGTAAAGTCTTGTGTTATGTAACTGTCTGCTTCTTAAGCTGAGTTTTGGCATTATGGTCAAGCAGTGGGGTGGTTCTTCAGGGAACTAAAGAGGGATTTCTGCTCTCACCTTGGGCTGTGGCTGCATTGTGCTTCATTTGCTATATTAAGCAGCCTCAATGCCTAATGAGCTTGCTCTGTACCAGGTTTTTGATAAAACACTGCAAACTCTCTCCGTCTTTTCTCTTTTTTCTGGTTATCAAATGCATTTTTAATCTCTTTCTGTGTCTGACGCACTGTTGGGAGTGGAAAACTCAAGGCAAGATGTAGAAGGGGAGGGTGATGACTTTTGAGACCCACTGATGGGGTGGGAGAAGCAGAGAGGTTTTGAGGCCAATAAACAGCTTTTTGGACTGGCAGGGCAATTCTGGAGCCCTGCAGAGCTGCATGGGACCAGGCAGGAAAAGAGATTTTAATTATCCACAGGCCAGTGCTGATGTGGGGTGCCCAGAGCCCTTTTCTCTTTGTTTTACTGGCCCCACCTTGCCCAGGGCTGTCAGCACTGTTGCATTGTAAGCGTGGGGGTGACCTCTCTGCAGATGTGATTATCTTTTGAGAAGGTGCATTGGGGACCAGGCGTGAAGCAGGGTGACTTCACACCTCAGCAGCCTGAGATAAGCAGCTGCTTGAGTAGGACCAGGATGTGGAGGGGTTTTGCCTGGCTCATCTCAGGAAACATTGCCCACGTCAGGGAGGTGGTCCTGCCAAGTGTTTTGCTTTTCTTTTCTCGGTGGTGTTTATCTCCTTGACTCAGTCTTGGGCTCGTGGCTCCAGGTTCACTGTCCATCTCCCTGACACTCTGTTTTCCTTCCCTCCAGGGTGACATCCAGCAGCTCCTGATCGTGGCGGACCCCCGAGCAGCCTACGATTACTGTGAACACTACAGCCCCGACTGCGACACCGCCATCCCCGACTCCCCCCAGTCCCAGGACCCCAACCAGGATGAATATGTAAGTCTCTTGCAGCCTTTGGGGGTGGTCTGGGGGCAGCAGCAGCACCCAGCTCCATATTGTGGTTGCAAATGCACTAAGTTTCTTTCTCCTGTTCAGCTTCCCTGTGACTCAACTGTAAGGGCCAAGGCAGAGCTGGTTTGTAGGATTTGCAGGTTCTGGTCTTGGCTCTTGCCCTTGGGAGTTTCCCTTTCTTTCTGCACTCTTCCCATTTCCAGAGACTGAAATGAGTATTTGCTTGGAGCTCCAAAACTGGCAGGAGGGACAACCTGAGACATCCTGTGGCCGGGCGAATCCTGTCCAAAACAGGCACCTGGTCTGAAATTTTGAATTGTACTGTTGAACTTGTAAAAAGATTAAGCATTTCTTTTCCACTATTCTTTGAAGCAACAGCTGTTAAAGAAGAGGGGAACATATTTGCCTCATTTATTTGCCATTTGAATTTAATTTTGGCAGAAACACTCCCAGCTCATCTGTATAAGCTGCTGCATTCAGCGTTTTCTCTACAAAGAGTTAGCCTCAGATCTTTGCTTTAAGAGGAAGGAGTGATACAGATACCTTTTCATTTCTGCTGCTCGATTAGATATAGCAGGGTGTGGATGATATCCAGAAGAGCATCACCTGAATTTTACACATTTTGAAGAGGTCTCAGGCTGAGCTCACAGCAATTAACATGTCTGACATCCCCAGCCACTTCTCAGCATCTTGGCTGCTCTCTTGGTCTGATTTGCTGGTCCGTGCGCTATCTCTTGCTTTCAGCTGATCTTGGATCTGCAGGCTCCTGCCGAACCCTCCCAAAGCTGTAATGCCATCAGCTTTGGGATTCAATTAAAAACCTGAGCCTGATGGGGCTGTGGGGAGCAGAGTGATGCTCACGGATGAGGCACGGCCGCCCAGCTCCAGGGAAGTGCCGTAACCTCTCTGCCAGCACTTCTGGAGAAACAATAAATAAGTAAAATCAAATAGACTTTGGTACAGTCAAAATATGCGGTAGTAGGAAAATAAACCTCTTCTTTTGGAGCCAGCAGTTCAACAAGGGCTGGCTTGTCTTAGGGCTGTGTTGCTCCGTGTAAGAATAACTCTTCCATGCGCCAGCATCTGCTGCCAGTGAGAGCGATGGAATGGCAAAGAAATTTGCCATGACCGGCTGTAACCAAATGTTTTGTTTGTATTTCATTTTGAAGAATGACTGACGCCTTGTGGAAACCACTGAAAATATCTTGTTTTCAAAGCCTTTCTGCCTGGGGGCCGTGGGTGGATGGGAAGTCACACGGATGCTATTAGTGCAGTCAGATGAGTGAAAAAGCATCTCCGCTTCTCAGAGCGGCTGTGGGATTCAACTGTTTTCTTCCCCTCTCTGAGTATGTCAGATGTGTCACCTGGGGAGGTGTCAACAATCTGAGGTTAAAAAGAAAAAAAGGGCACGTTTCTTCTTTTTTTTTATTGTGTTATCGTGGATGACTGAGTTGGTCCATCCTCTGAGATAAGGAAGAATGTGCCACAGGACTGAGAGATGATTTGGAACCGTCTCCTATCAGTCATTGCCAAAGCAGCCCAAAGCCAGGCTCTTGGTGAAGGTTTCACAGAAGCTGATGAACAAGAGGAAGGGAGAAATTTCACTGGGTGGGTCTGCAGCGTAGTGTGGCCTCGCTGACACAGAATAATGCCTAAAATTGCTGGTAGGATCACGATCGGGTGCTGCAGCTTATTTTGTGCTTCTCGCCTTGTCTTTGTAGTACACTGATGGGGAGGGAGAAGGTGACACCTACTACTACGAGTACCCCTACTACGAAGATGTTGATGAAGCTGTAAAGCCAGAAGCTCCCACCACTAAACCCAGCACTCCCGAAGTGGCTGCTGGAGAGAAACCTGAAACCAAGCAGGTACCTCCACGGGGTTCTGGCGATGATGCAGTTGATAAATGGCACCTTTATAGAGGGGCAGGTGGAGGCTGATGCACAATTTTCTCTTTGTTTCTCTGATTCTGGTGTTTTGTTTCTTCAATAGGACTATCCTGCCCCTACGTCAGCAACTGACGAAGGGAACCCCGACAAGCAGGCGAAAGAAGATGCTACCGTGGATGACCCTCTCGTGGATGAGTACAACTACGAAACCATTAACGAAGAGTACTTCACCCCTCTCCCCTATGAAGATGTCAACTACAACGAGGAAGTAGATCCCCAGGGTGGACTCACTGAAAACGCCGTGGAAGCAGAACTCCCCACCAGCACTGTCGTCACCTACAACGAGACCGATGTAATTTTAATGAATGGGTTTCTTCCTTTCACTTTGTGTTTTATTAATTTGGGTATTTGATAGCGGTGAGAGCAAGAGGAGATGTGATCATCCCTGTGGTAGATCTGTAAGTAGTTCAGGCAGCTGTTGGGAGAGGAAGTTCTTCCAGAATGTTTTCACTCTTGCTGTTTCAGGGTGTGGAGCACAGGTAGTTAGAAATTGGTTAAGGATTATTCCCCTGGAAATAGCTGTTCATATTGACATCTGCATTTCCCTGAGCAAAGTCCTCGTCTGACAAAAAGAAAAATGAGGGTTGGTGTTAAAAATCTAAGTAAAAGCATTTTCTTCCACAGCTTTAATAGAAACCCTTAAAATGTTGAATTGATGGGGAGCATCAATATTTTTCTATTCCTACTGAACAGCATCTTTATATTTTTCAGACTGTAATTTAAAAAAACCCCAACATTTAAACACTGGGACAAACCCTGGATTTCAAATGCTTGCATTCACCCGGAGAGAGCCTCTTCATTCTGTGCACAGATCTGCTCGAAGATGAGATCACTTGGAGCAGCTACAGTTTCAGTTAGCCTTGTTTTAATATGCTTCAACTGAAATGTTGCACTTGAGACTCTTCTATCCTTAAGACTTGCCCAGTTCATGCCTTTTATATTGGTGCTCAAGCAGATTAACGTTGGTCTCATCCTTAGATGAGACCGAGATGAGTTGTTGTGCAGCTGCCTGCTGTAAAACTCACTATGCAAGGAAATAACTGCCCTAGATGAGCCAAATTCTTGGCTACCCAGGAGCATCAGCAAGGGGGGTCGATAGTGGGATAATATTTCTTGGGAGGTAGGATGGGACTTGGCAGAGATTTTGTGGTTCCTTCTTAGATGGAGAAGAATTTCTTGCTTATGGGACTGTTGAAACTCAAGGCTTTCTGGGAGTGCTGGAGGGTGGCAAAAGACACAGCAGAAGTTGGCCAACATGTTTGGCGTTGGACCTGGAAGTTTGAATGAAAAGGTGTCGGGGAAAGTGTCCAAGGAAAGAGCTGAGCAGCTGGAGTGAGGCAGGAGGGGAGCCAGACACCCCGAGGGCTGGTGGCACGGCGGGGATCGAGTCCAGCCAACTGGGGAGAAAAAAAGGTGGAGGAGGAGGAGAAGGAGGAGGTTGAGCAGCACAAAATGATACACGGAGAGAAACAGAAAAGGCTCCAGCATATCGAGGCAGTGAGTGCCAACTTGAGGGGACCCACGGATGGGAAAATTTCCTGTTTCCTGACAAAGAGCCAGAAATCTTTGGCTGAGCTCAAACTTTCTAATAGAGAGGAATTAAAGATTGGATAGTGTGACCCTAAAATAAAAAATTGGAGGAGGAAATAAGAGGCTCAAGGGCCACTTTAGTTGTTAGGAAAAGGAAATAGGAAAGTTCAGGTAGGGAAGCACACGGCAAAGCTTTCCTATATGAAAACAGCCTGCTTCTTAGCAAAGCATCTTGTGGGGAGAGAGTGCAAATGTCCACCTCCAGCAGCTCCTGAAGAGACAGTGTTGAGCTGGGCAGGGTTGTAGGACTGCTTCTGGGGTGGGAGGTTGCTCCAGTGAATCTTTTAGGTGATGAGTAGAGCGAGGGATGTAACTTGCCTGGCCGAAGGAGATTTCTGTGCGCTGAGGCGAAGGCTCACACAGTCTCACCCAGGGAAGACTCTGGAGAAGTGCCAGCCTGAGGGACAAATGCCCAAGAGGAGGTGGATTTTGGGTCAATATCTTGGAGTGGGAGCTGATGGCCCTGCCTGCAGCCATGAACTCCTTGGGGGGAGGTGATTCTGCTGCCCCACTCTGCTCTGGGGAGACCCCCTTGCAGGGCTGGGGCAGCTCTGGAGTCCTCAGCACAGCAGAGACAGGGACCTGGTGGAGC
>JANHFX010027338.1:0-20079 GCA_027560015.1 Chloroceryle amazona
CCTTTGGGGAGGGAGGGGGGTTAACAGAGAGCGTCTGTTGGGTCTTAGGGGCTGCCCTGACCCTAAACCATGACAGTTACTGTTAAACAGCTTTGAAATCCTATAATGCCCTCTTTACTTTGCCTTTTATTTTAATTTTTTGTTTTTAAATATGAAATTCTGATGTATTTACATTCTGTTCTAAACAGAACATTTGAAAAGCGACTTTGAATCTACACCAACCAAAATGTTTCTAAAGTCCATTCTGTCAAAAATTCATGTTTGACTTAAGCTGAATGTACATGCCTCAGTGTAAGTTAATTTAATTTTCAAATCTTTTATTTACATTCTGCCTAGGAGGGCGTGTTAACTACCAGTGTTGTTCAGTTGTTGTATTTGTTTCTTGGGTATTGTCAGTTTTTCCTAAGAGAGATTATACTTCTGTGATTATTACTAAATATTCATGCTATAACATTGCACTCCTTCCCAGCAAATAGCACAGTGAACACTGGGAGCTCAGTCTTTCAGCTTCATAGAAGTGAGCTTAAAAGTTTTAAGAATAATTATGTAATTATTGATATTTCTTAATAAAAGTATCTTACTGTGATAATGATTATGACTTAAATAGTTGGTTTGTTGGGGTTTTTTTTTTGTTTGTTTTTATATAGCAATTAAACCAAGAATTTAAACAGGACACAAATAAACATGTCACTATGACAAAGACTAAAGGGCGTTTTGGGGAGAAACTTTGCTTTTGGTTTTCCTCAGTGACCAGTGGTTTAGCCTGGAGAAGACTCTGGGAAGACCTTATTGCAGCCTTCCAGTATATGAAGGGGGCCTAAAAGAAACCTGGGGATGATCTTTTTGCAAGGTCTTGTAGTGATATGATGAGGGGTGATGTCTTCCATCTGGAAAAGAGTAGCTTTAGGTAAGAAATTACAAAGAAGTTTCCTTACTGTAAGGGTGGTGAGACACTAGAATATGTTGCCCAGGGAATTTGTGGATGCTCCATTACTGGCTATATTCTGGGCCAGGCTGAATGGGGCTTTGAGCAACCTGGTCCAGTGGGAGGTGTCCCTGCCTGTGGCAGAGGGATTGAAACTAGATCATCTTTAAGGTCTCCTCCAGTCAAAACCATTCTATAATTCTGTGATTCTACCCTAGATATGAAGGATAAGTACCCTAGGGATTCTTTTTATCTACAATGAGAATTAGATAGATTAAAGAAGTATCTTTTTGGGGTGGTACAACTACATTAGGAATTCTATTCAATAGACAATTATATTTGCTCTACCAGTCTCCATCATTTTTGGAAGATGAAGTGCCTGAGGACTGGAGGGAAGCCAAAGTCACTCCACTCTTCAAAAAGGGCAAAAGGGATTTACTTAAGGGAATTCATGTCTGAGTAACCTGATAGCATTCTATGATGATGTGACTGAATGAGTAGATGCAGGGAGAGCAGTGGTTGTTGTCTGCCTTGACTTCAGCAAGGCTCTTGACTGTCTCCCATAACATCCTCGTGGGTAAGCTCACGAAGTGTGGGTTAGAAGAGCAGACAGTGAGATGGGTTGAGAACTGGCTGAAAAACAGAGCTCAGAGGGTTGTGATCAGTGGTGCAGAGTCCAGCTGGTGACCTGTAAGTAGTGGTGTTCCCCAGGCGTCAGTTCTGGATCCAGTCTTATTCAAAACCTTCATCAATGACCTGGATGGAGGGATAGAGTGTACCCTCAGTAAGTTTGCTAATAAACCTACGCTGGGAGGAGTGGCTGATACATCGTAAGGCTGTGCTGCCCTTCAGTGAGATCTGCACAGACTGGAAACCTGGGCAAAGGCAAACCTAATGAAGTTCAACAAGGGTAATTTTAGAGTCCTACACCTGGGGAGGCACAACACCATGTACCAGTACAGGTTAGGGGTAGACCTGCTGGAAAGCAGCTCCATGGAGAGGAACCTTGGCATCCTGGTGGACAGTAAGTTATCCCTGGAACAGCAGTGGGTCCTTGTGGCCAATGGTATCCTGGGGTGCATAAAGAAGAGTGTTCCTCTCCCCCTCCACTCTGCACTCGTGAGACCACATCTGGAGTACTGTATTCAATTCTGGTCTTCCCACTTCAAGAGGGACAGGGAATTACTAGACAGAGTCCAACAGAGAGCTACAAGGATGATGAAGGGGCTGGAACATCTCTCTTATGAGGAAAGGCTGAGAGCTCTGGGGCTGTTTAGCCTGGAAAAGAGAAGACTGAGAGAGGATCTTTTTCATGTTTACAAATACCCGAAGGGTGGAGGCTGGGTGTCAAGTAGAAGGGGCCAGTCTCTTTTCATTTGTGCCCTGGGATAAGACATGAGGTAATGGTAGCAAGGTGAAACACAGGAAGCTCCGCCCCAACACGAGGAAAAACTTATTTACTGTGAGAGTGACAGAGCCTGGAAGAGGCTGCCCAGAGAGGCTGTGGAGTCTCCTTCTCTAGAGACTTTCAAGACCCACCTGATCTGTTCCTATGTGGTCTGCCCTGGGTGTTCCTGTGCTGGCAGGAGGGTTGAGCTCAATGATTTCCAGAGGTCCCTTGCAATGCCTACCATTCTGTGATTCTATATTTCCAATATGATAAGCAATATCAATGAAAGAATCTCCGTTTTGAAAACCATGTCACATCCATGCATATCTATGAATACTGCCATCAAGTGTATCCTGTATCATCATAATGGTGAAACTGCAGCCCTAGAGGTACATATACATTGCTATGATGGTGTCAGTCTTGCTTTGGAGGCAGTTCTACCAAGTGTTCTTGCCCTTTTCCTCATATACAGCTCATGATGTCTCTTGTCTAGCTCCAATAATAGCAAAATTTAAATTCACTTCAGGAGTTTCTCCATTATGCATATGGACATGTAGTTATAACACTGATTAATCACTGGTATTGTAAACAATATTTATCAGAAGCACACATTAAAAAATTATGTGAAATATGTTCAGCTTCACAGCTAAGCATTAATTACTATAATAGATTTTGAGACCTCAATAGGTCATTTGGAGAAAAGTTATTAAATCTTTCCTAGCTTATCTTGGAGTTATCAAAAGAATGACATTAATTATTAGCAAGATTTATTAAATAAAACTGTAAAGAATTGCAGGTAATGATAAATATCACTGCTGGGCTATGACATACTTGTAGAGCAATAGAATAAAGTGCATCAAGAGTCAACAGACAGAGACAGCTCTTGTTCCTGACTCAAATGTCGTCTATCTTACAATCTAAGCAAATGATGCATCCACATCTAGCTTAACTGCTGGGGACAGAATAACTTACAAGAAGCCCAAAACCAAACTTCTGAAAGTGAATTATACCCCAGAGTACTTTCAAGATTGAACAAGTGAAATTTTTTAAGAGATGTCTACTGAAATTTCCTAATTGAAGAGGAAGTGTAGTAAGGCCCTATACTCCTGAAATCATAATAGAGAGCTAATGTGTAAGAAATATTCTAGAAGCCAAGAGAAAGGGCACTGCTGCTTTTAATCAAACAAAGTTATGTGTACTACAGCCTGAGCCACAAACACATCAGTCCGGGGTGGTTTCAGAATAGAAACAACTGTGAAGGCTGCGACACATATTAAAATGATAGTTGTGTGGTTGTAGAAATGAGGCAGGTGGTCATACAGGATGAGCTATTTATAGTTATACTGGCCTCTTCTGGCACTGGTGACATTCACACAAAAGAAATCAGCCACATTCCACTAATAAGCATTCATGAAAATGCTTCTTTACAGTTATTCTTTTTTGTATGAATATACATATGCTTAATTTCTATTGCTTATGTGTATTTGAAATAATAAGTGGACTCTTAAGAATCCAGTTAAAGATGTTGCTTGCATGTTATCAGCATCTTGATGTACTTCCATCCATGTCATTGTCATTCCTTTTACTTGTCTAACACTGTTAAAGAAACAGCTTGGAAACCTGAGGACTCCTGAAAGAAGGAAGCTAATGTCCCCTCTTCTCATCTACATTGTAGTTTATCAGACTTAAGAGCACTTATTCTGTCTCAGTAGAGATTTCAGTCTTAATAAGAAACATTTGAACTCTCTCCTATTCATTGCTACTGAAAGCTTTCTACTAAATAAATAAATAGGAGAGAGTAAAGAGTAACTTACCTAGTTCCAGCACACAGGCCTCACAAAGTCTTCAGCAGAAACATTTTTGATTTTTCAAATTTGAAAATTAAAATCAGGATCACCTAGTAGCACCTTCAGGTATCTATGAGGAGGTTAGAGAGAAGGTGGAGCCAGGCTCTTCACAATGGTGCCTGGCGGGAGGAAGAAAGACAAATCTGAAACAAGAAAAGTTTACACAGAGTATAAGGAAAACTTTTCAGTATGAGGACAGTCAAGCATTGGAACAGCTTGTCCAGGGAAGTTGTGCAGTCTCCATTCTTGGACATTTTTAAGACACAGCTGGATAAAGATTTGAGCAATTTAATCTCACAGGTGACCTGCCTTGAGTAGGAGGTTGGACACGGAACCTCCTGGTGTCCCTTGCAGCCTGAATTATGCTATGATCCTTTGATATTAAACTTTCCTGAACTATCCAGAATCAGTAGAAAAGAAGGCAGAGAATATTTTTGTTACATGTTTCTATATATGTCTTGTAAAAATTCAGGATCCTAAGCAAATATAAATAAGCAGACAGAGAAGAAGGAAAGGAGATTGATTGAGCATATAATCAGTATTTCTGAAGTCACAGTGTATCTGGAGAAGCATGTTGGGAAATCAATTGCTTTGCTTTATATTTACGAAAATAATTTTAGAATCTGCTAGAACAAATTGTTCTCATTGGAAAGCAAAGAAAAATGACAATTTTTTAAAATGCACATGGATCTCCAGCAGTCAACGTGCATGCTCCTGCATAAAAAAGTGTCTGATAAAGAAGATTATGTGTTAAGTTTACTTAGCATAATGCAGAGTTCATGTTCAACTGAGTATCATAACACTTTCTCTAAACTTCGAATTCCAGCATACTTAGAAGGTAATTCAGTATTCGCTTTGCTCAGCACAGACTAATCTCAAACAAACACTGAAGATTTCCATCTGACATTCTGAATGTGCACTTGACAAATGGGAAAGGAAAAAATTAAGCAAGAAGAGGAAAAGAAAGAGCAATGTATTACTGCCTCATTTGGGAAGAAAAAGACTCTCTGTCTCACTTTTCCCATTTTAGCCACAGGTTTTTAAGATGTCTAAGAATCCATAAAAGAGTTTGTCTGTGTTTCTTTCTCCATGGCTATTTTTAACTTCCAGATACTGAAAACCAACTATATTCTGTATTCTGTGAGAGGATTTTCAATTATATTAAATTTCAGTAAGCTTCTTCTAACCTAGGTATAACTGCTTCAGGTTAATAAATGCAGGGTTTAGAAATAGAAGTGGCTATAGTCCAGGAATAGGTTAAGTGTTATATGACCCAAATATATTAATGATGCAATAATATCAGTGTGGGATATTTGTCCTAGGGAAGGCAATTCATAGCAAGGAGGAGAGATTTCAGGAAGTGGCAGATATGGGGTTTAACATTATTACATGAACTCTATGATACCATTTTTTATCATTAGTCTTTGCAGTAACTTCACACTATTAGAAACACTTCTGCTATCACAAAACAATAATTGTTTTACTATGCATACCCATACTGCATGCTTTCTATGATATGAATGCAATTTCAATACAGAACCTATGAAATGTATAGGACTTCCATACAGTAAGACTGCAAATGTAAAGGTGCCTCTTCACTTCATAATCACTTTTTTTTAGCAATATTTTGTCCCTGCTGAGCCAAAAAGATAAGTCCCAAATTTCAGTTCAGCAGACTCAACACAAATTGTGGTATTTTATTCAAACCTCTTTAATTCTCAACAAAATTCTACTTGATCCCCTGCATAAATCTAATTTCTTAGAAATTTGGCTCAATTATACCTACACAGCATAGTAAAATGAATATAATTCTACTGATTACAGTGAGAACATAGTTGGTACAGCCAATCTATCAAAGGTTCTTCTTAGGTTTAAGCTATGCATTTTGAAAACATAAAAATTACCGAATCACTTGTACAAAATCCAGTTGGAAAATAGAACTGAAGGTTTAGGCTGAAGAGAGAAGATATGTGATTTTTCTTTACCACATCAAATGAACAGTGCAAGAGGAAATGTCGAAAGTAAAGTTTAGGTCATTTAAAGCATAGTACAACAAGTAACATAAGGTTATGAGTTTCAAGGCTCAGAAAATCAAGTGCATTTGAGCTTTGCATTGGTGTGTAAAAATACAATTCTCTGAAATACCATTTTCCTCACCTTTTAAAAAAGAATAATACTTCGACTCTTAATGTTGAAGTATTCCACCCTGTAATAACAAATCTCCCTTGATCTAAGAGACTATGATGATTTTTTTAGACTTAACAGGCAACAGAAGAGCTCAAAGAATTTCTCTCAACTCTGGTTTCCCATAAAAGGCCTATTTAATAAATGTTGATATTTAGAAGGAATAAGACACAGTCAGGCCTTTTTATATTTCTACACGCACGCACATGACCCATGCAGCGCATAGTACAAAATGTAATGTGCTATGACAGAACAAAAATGAGCTCTCTCATGTTTCTTTTAGTTTTGATTGACTGTTACATTGATTGTTCATGATGATGCACAAGATCTTTGACTTCTTCCTCCTGTAGTTCTTCAAAGAAATTCAAAACTCCTGTTTTATTCTGTGGGATTTTTTTCCTTCTTTCTTTTTTAATATCCCATGAACACTGTGAGTTTGGGATTATTAAGAAAAAGAAAATTATTCTTAAAATGGAGGAAAGAATTTGGTTCTTTTAAAAATGCAAAATAATAGTATGAATTTAGCTCAGTGGAAAAGGACCTTGAAGTCCTGATAGACAAGAAGTTATCCATGGGACAGCAATGTGCCCTTGTGGCCAAGAAGGCCAGTGGTATCCTGAGGTGCATTAGGAGGAGTGTGTCCAGCAGATCCAGGGAGGTTCTGCTCCCCCTCTACTCTTCCCTAGCGAGGCCACATCTGGAGTACTGCATCCAACACATCTTCGGAGGTGCCTTCCAACCCCTAACATTCTGTGATTCTGTGAATTATAGGGTGAGGAAATAGATTTGTTTCCTCAATAGTCATCTTCAGCTAATCAAAACAGACTTTAAATGCTTGTACGTCTTTTCCATAACAGAGAGCAAAATCCACTGTTACACAGTAAATGTAGAGTAGCTCTACTAGTATCGATGTTGCTATACAGAAAAGTAAAAATACCTCCAATCTATTAAGGCAATCCAATTCAGTATCAAAGACTGTAATGAACTGTGACCTCTCCTTCTTAAACTACCTGAACACATACATTTTTATTTTATTTTATTTTCCACAAGCAAATTTCACCAGAAAATTTCTTTAGTACCAGTCCTGGAAGTTTCAGGGATGCCAAAGAAATGTGTTATAATCCTCTGAAATCTATGAATAAATGTTTAGCAGAAACTCTCTGACAGTTTTTTATTTCTGAGCTGTTAGACATCACTAAAGTAACACTAATTTAACAACACGTGTCTTTCCTGATATTGTCCATCCATATTCCCTGCTAATAAGGAGCTCAGATCAAAGGCCTTTCGGAGTTCCGGATTGTATGGCCTTCACATCACAAGGAAGGCAAGGCCATAAGGCACATACATCGAGGAGGAATCCAGTAAACAGGAAGGTAAATCTTCTGCTGAAATTTGTAATTAAGTCCCTCTGACTCTCACAAGAGAATGGAGAGTCTATTTACCTATTAAATTATTTTAATAAATTTTAACCAAAAGAAAGGTTTTCTATTGATCTGATACTAAGACAACACAAAGCTACCTGATATTTTGACAATCTCATTAATTGTGTACATTTTGATATTGCAGTAGAAGAAGCTAAGTACAATATACCAGAGAACTGAAAAAAATTTTTTTTACCTACTAAATCTTAAATTAGAATTATAACACCACAGAAGAATGTACTAGCATAAAAAGATGCAAAGTGTTTCATTCATAACTTAAAGGACTTAGGAAGATGAAGGAGAAAAAAGTTGGTGACTTTTAAAGCCTCTCAGTTTTAGGTTCAGCTCAGCATCTTCAGATGTGCAATCTGAAGTAAAACAGCCTTGCAGATGGTGTGACTGTGTTCCTTCAATGCAGGTCCTTAATGCACAACTGATTTCACGCTGATATTGACTGTCTACACATCTGTGTAGACATCTGGTAATATATATATTTCAAAGCATATTTTAGACCTACTGTTTAATTTTAAAGCTCAACGAACTTTCTTCAGTGAGTCATTAATAATTGAAAAAAAATGTGATTTTGAATAAAACAAACATGATTTGAATTGATGAGTAGTTTTCACTGAAATTAAAATTATAATATTTTTTAAAATATTCCAACTATTTTTTCTGACATGTTCAGAACTCTTTGCTGTTGGTGATAATGAAGAGTTAGATTGATGGAATCTAGAAGGAGAAAGAAAACCAAAATAGGTGGGTTTTTTTCACTAAATAGAAATATCCTTTTCTGAAGGGGTTGTATTTTATCTAACCTGTGCAATGCAGAACACAATTAATGTAAAATATGGGGAGATAGTTTCTAGCATTTCCTATAACCACCTGGTAGAAAAGCTCCATCAAGAAACAGGTGCTCCAAGTTCACACCCTTGCAGCAAACAAGGAGTCTCAAAAATGCTTTCTCCTATCTGGCAACAGTGACCCAAACTCATAGCTATTGAATTAATGAGTTTCTGTCCAGCCTATTTTGCCGATTCAGAGATGCTCTTCTAGCCCTTCATTTTTCAGATGTATTTCAATACTACTAATAAAAAAGAATTTACTATGAAAAATAACACAAAATAACTGGGCGTGATTTATCTGTGTGTTTGATGTTCCCTGATCTTTTATGAGTCAAAACCAAAAAATAATGGTTGGATTATATAATTTTCCATCTTTATTAATCTTTCCTTATACTGCAGTATTTTGAGAGTTTATTGTTTACTAATATGCAATGAAAAGCTATTGTATTGAGAGTTGAGCCTGTAGAAGTTTTTCAGTGAAAACTTTTTGATATCCCTGAATTGAAAGATTTCATTTTGTGCAGTGGAAGCGAGGTACTTAGGTTTGACATAACATGAACAACTGTCAAGAAATTGTGATTCTGAACCAGCAGCTCTGCAAGTCAGTATACAGAATATCTAAAACTTTAGGCTCTTTTTATGCGAGGAACCCCCACCTCTTTGTTGTCCATCCCTCAGCCAGGAGTGCTAAAAAGAAGCACCTTAGCTATAACACTCATTTCCTAAATTAAAGAAAAATTAGGGGTAGACAGTTTCAAGTTTGATTAACAGTTTTTTCTATTAATGCATTCACTTCTTTAATAACTGCAACAATAAAATTGTGATTCCTTCTGAAGTTCAGAAATTTTCTCCAAAGGGTAGTCCAGAATTAGAAAATACAAATAAGGAAATGCAAATAATAAATGGAAAACAATACCAAAAAAAATCTAGCAAAATAAGTCCCATTTTTTAACAGATTGTGAAAATTGGGAGCATGTATGTTATTTGTCTTGTATCACACAGGCCTTACTTTATGTATTCCAGAACAGCTTTCTTACCCAGGGAAAAGACACTAGTCAGGAGATCTTGTGACAAGAAACATGCAGCTCACAAACATATAACATGGCTAGAAATGTTCCTCAGGCCAAAGTACTATTTAGTGATAAATGTTTCCTTCAAGACCTTAACTCCAGCTAGAGAAAAAAATTGTCGTGAGATAAACCAGAATACAAACAGTATACTAGAGAAATTTTAAAAAAATAATTTTTTAAAATAGCTTGCTATATTATGGGTTATAGTGATTATGGGCTGCTGTCTTTCAAGCAGTCCCCAAACACAGCAGAGCAATTTCAATGAGGAGAGTAAGGGCACTGAAAATTTTAAGCTCATTACTTTACAGGCTTGGTATTATCTATCATAGATATGTTCCATAATTGTACAAAAAAGTTTCTACCATGAATTAGGTATTCCACTGAGGTAATAAAATGGACTTCACCAGAAGATGTCCTTTAGACAACAGGATGAAGAAATGCATCATCCTTTGAGCAAACTTTCCCCTATTACTTGGTGAACTGTGATCAATAAACTACCTGTCAGGGTCAGGCAGGTCACTAGACAAATGACAGATTGCTCTCCAACAACACCTCTCCCTCCCCAAAGAGTAAGAGAAAGGGAATAAGGGAGAAAGACTTATGGATTAGAAATGAAAGCTAAAAGAGCTATAGTGAAAACAGTAATAATAAAGTGGAATCTAAACAAATATATACAAAACCAGCATTGAATTCATCCCCTCCCTGTTGGCAATTACATCACCATTAGCACTGATGCTGCCGAGTAGGTACTGGGAAAGTCTCAGACAGGAGTCAGTGGCAGATGGGAACCAGATTCAGGAGATGGATTCTGGAACTGGATTCAGGAACATAGAGATTGGGATCAAAGGCAGAATGAAGAGAGTCCTCCTCAGACACTGGCCATTGAAGCAAAGAGCTTGACCCTTGTGATCCCTCAGCTTTATACTGAATATGACACATATGGGCTGGAATACCTCGTTGGTCTGTTTAGGATCACCTGTCCTGTCTGCTCCTCCCTGCAGGTGCAGCATTTTACTTTCTGTGCCCCCAATGTGCTACACCAGATTTAGCAGTGACCTTGGTCTGCACACCAATCCATAACAGTAACTATCAGCTTCAACTCTTGTCACTGCTGGAAGCAGACGCTGTGTGTGAAAACACGTCATTACCTTCCGAACATGCAGTATGTTAGAACTGAGCTGAAAAGCAAAATAACTGAATAGAATTAGTTCTGTTCTAACTCAAACCAGGACAGTACCTCAAGACTGACTGGAAAGTAAGATTTCTTGTGCACTGCAGAAACTGCATACTGATGATTTCTACTGAGGTCAGTTAATAAATTAACAAGTTTTTTGCTCTTTTTTTTTTACACAACAATGTGTAAAAACATGTACTATCAAAAAAGAACAGAAGTAAGGTTTCCATTGAACCCTCTCAAGATGGCTACTCCTGACAGATCTTCATCTGGTAAAAGAGTTCTTATTAGTTGTTCAGTGTTAATTGTAAGCCTTGATATATAATACTGCACTGCACTAATATTCTAATGTCTAGCACTATTGCAGAACATTTTGTTGATTAATACTGGTTCTTGGCACACATTTCTATGTGTTCCTGATTAATTCAGTCTAAGGTTACTCCCCCCTCTTTTTGACACTACTAATTAGTGGGCAAAGCAAAACTTTGCACTCTCACAAACAGCTCTCCCAGCTATGACATACACTTGGCAGCTGGCTTTATGTTATTAACGCATTTTAGACAATCATTCACTGAATATCAGATAAAACATTTTAACTGTTCTAATTGCAAGTTATTTTTATTTCCAGTGTCTCATGTATTATTTCTCAGCCATTAAAAGGAACATTTATACATTATATCTTATGACGTAATCTTTGTTTTTGTTATGTGCTGTAGCAATTTTGACAAAATCTCATAAATGTTGATAGTAAATCAGACATTTTAATAGACATACCAAGCAAACTTAAATAAATGAATTATGTTTCCAAGCAGGAATTAGGTAGAGTTGAGGTCTTTAAACTAATTACTTCAATATCAAAAGCTCCTGCTTAGCTGCTTTGTACAATACAGGATGTTTCTAAGTAGCTGGATGCCTCCCTGCCTGAAGTTATTGCACCCTGGAGTTTTAACTATGTACTGACTCAGTACTCCAGACTGAGCAGCCTGGTGATTATCTCCGTTCTAAACTTCACTGGATCCAGAGGAATCCAGGCATTTCTTAGAACGTGCTCAAAGCACACATACACTCACATGCAATTGTAGAAAATTAAATCTTTCATAAAATACACTTATGGTTGCTGTCTATTCTGAAATGACCAGAGGGAGAGCAGATGCCATGCATCTTTATGAAGTGGTAACCAAGTGATTATAAGACTTTCCTATGAAACACCACAGTGATTTCCAAACCCTCCTCCATCTGTATTTCCAAAACACAAATTTTCCAAACAACTGGGAGCAAGGAAACAGATTAAGGGAAAAACACGCTGCAAGCATGATGTCTTTGTGAAGCCAAGGTGAAATGAAGGAGAGGGAGATGAGGAAGACAAGCCGCTTCCTTGTTCTATTACTGCATGTTTTCCAGATTCTATTCACCTTCACTAGAGAATTAATCCTATGAGTATCCAAAACACTAAAGAGTTAATCAATTCTACCTGTAAAGATTGGCTTCTTTTCTGCAAAATTCAGACAAAAAAGCAGAGTGCAACCCAAGCATAATTTAAAGCCTTTGAGATTGGTGCTTCTATCTTGTTGGCAATATATGTGGATTTTAACTCCCTTATGCTGAATGAAACTCTTCTCCCTGCAGATGGTTCATATCAGTAGGGCATTATATAAAAAGTAACACCTTTGCTGCCTGTTTTAAAAGAAAAAGTTCCTGCTTTGAAATACCCTTCTGAGGACAGGCTTCTGGGTTCTCGATGTCAAAGATATAGAGTCCTCCAGCACATGATCATGCTTGAGAGACAAGTGGTGTTTCAACACAGTATGGCAGACAGCAACTGTTGTTTGTGGGATTTTTAGAACACAGTGGAAAGAGGATAATGAGGCAGACACATGATATAATAATTTGCTGTCTGTTGGCAAGAGCAGAAAAACAGTTGTTCTGATCACACCACACAAGTCAAATCTGCCCTTCATTCAGGGGGATGGAGAAGGGGAGATGCCCAAGACAAGTAAAAAGCTGATGGACCAAACATCCAGGAATCACCAGTTGCCCCCCAGGTCAGATGACATTGGCATTTTCCTGACCCCTTTCCAACATGTTTTGAAATTACACCAAAGCAACTAGCAAGCTGCATCCAGGCCCTCTCCATGAACTCATCACTCAAACTCTCCCAGCTCACATGCTATCAGCCTGCAGCTAGGATGATTAGTTTCAATTGAATTAATCTTGTGTAGACATGCAAGCAAAGAGGAATGAATTAAATCTGTGATAGGATGTAATTTAACCATCATGAGCAGTTAGGTAGTTGTTGACGTAGTCTTTCACAATTACGACTAATACAGTTTTCATAAACACCACTGGAACAATATTAAAACTTTCATGTAATAGAATGGTAAACTATTTCATATAGAAGTGAAGGTGAACACTGTAAATATTATGATCAAATATTAATTTTACAGTCATTGAGTTGCCTACTGTGAAAAGCTGCCTCTTCAGAGTCCAGAAATTTTTTCAGAGCTAATGAAGGGAAAATGTTAATTTCCACAGCTATCATGTGTGTTCAGATTGCTCTTTATCCTACTTTGGAAGGGTACCTTACAAGATTTATATCAAGCTCCAGGTCTATAATAGCAGAAAACTATGACCCAACAACATTATAAAACACTTATTGAAAGTTAACTGTAAAGCCATTAGATAGTGTGATTTCAGATGGTCTCACAAGTGCAGTTTCATGTTAGGGAAAACAAGCAGAACAAACCCACCAATGCACACAGATATTATATGATGGAATGTCCCTGAAATAATCTTCTGTGAGCATAATCTTGTAATTTCTTCAGGATTATAGCTGCATTTTTTTCAGTTCTTTTTTTTTGCTTTGACTTAACTTTTAGAAATATGAATCACTATTGACCTTATGAAGAGTTTTCTTAATGGTCAGATATTAAGATGCTTACACTACTGTAGCACCACGCTATTTTTTAACAGTGGTGTTTAACACCTTTTCGTGAATCAGGATGCAGTTTCAGTTCTATCATATTTTTAATTACTTCTTAGAATTTCTGTGCTGGAGTCTGTTGACTCAATACATAAAGGTCATGTGGAAGTTAGTGAAATCAGAGATCCAAATCCCTCAGAGAGGGCTTGCTTTCACTCATATTATGTAGGTCATTTTTGCTAGTAAACTTTCAGAACCAAAAGTTATTTTGACCATATTTTGTGAGCACTGATAACACATTTTTCTATTCCAATGTGTTAGCTCAAATTTTGTTTTCACGTGTATTACCACAGAAATGTTATTTTTCATTAGAAAATGTGGAAAGAGCAAATTAAGGTCTTTTGTGTAATATTTGCAGAAATTCTACATGCTTGAAGTGGACGTAGTTTAAGCAAATTTAACTATTTAAACATTTTGCACTACAATAGGGTGACTCTTTGCTCAAATAATTTTAACATACACATTTTTTGTTATAAGCTTACATTGAATATTGCATTTTTTCTTACTAAATACACTACAAAGTACAGAAACGGAAGCTAGCGTTTGTAATTCAGCAATATAAAATTTCAATTTTTTAATAGAACATTATATTGGAAGAGAAACACTTAGCTGCATTTATAAAAATAGATGCATTTGTAAAAGACCATTACAGTTGCTGCCACAGTGGAATAGCACAAAATGCGTGAAATCCTAAGAGTGATATTTGCAAGTTTTTGCTGAATCTTCTGTTGCATTCATGAAGGATTAAAACCCTGTATTGATAACGTATTTACATATATATATTTTCCATTATTGATTTTTATCTTCATCAGTCAGGGAAGAGAACAGGATCAGGCCATTTTTTTCTGCTTTTGTTCTGTGTGTGTTGCTCTGTGTGGCCATCAATGTGCAGCATATGTATGTGTATTGTGTGTCTGTATGCATGTGTACCTTACTACAGGCTGGACCTGGAGAGACAAAGCTGCAACAGTCTCACCTCTGGTTTCCAGATTTGGCAACTCCTAAACCTCTACTCACAAGATTACTATGATTTTCCCCATTGTGCAGTCAAAGTTACGGTTTACAAGGCTTAACATTTATTTGAAAGAAAAGAGAAGCATTTTGAAGAGCTAGAAATACACACTACTAATTTTTAAGGGACAAACAACTGTTATTTGGACAGCTCAAGACAAAGTCTTTGTTACAGATACAAAGAGGAGTGTAATGTAAAAATGCAGGAAAATCTTTGTAGAAAAAGTTGAATCTCAATAGAAAAAAAGAAAGAGGGATTTGTACTAAAGTAAGATGGCCTTAATTAGAAGAAGAAGCTGGCAAGCTAAGGGTAAGAAATGAAAAGAGCTAGGAGCTGGCTGTGATATGGTAGTGAGACAAGAAAGGAGCGAGGCATGTAAGTAAAGTGAAATATTGTCAGAACTGTGGTATTTGTATATTGAAATAGAATTCAACTAATTAGCTAGGGAAGAATAAAACTAGAGTATTAAACTGCTGTCCAGGTCTGAGTTAGAACAGAACTAATTCTGTTCAGTGATTTTACTTTTCATCTCACTCTCTTCTCACTAACTGCACTTTCTGAAGTTAATGACATTTTCACAGACAGTTTCTGCTTCTAGCAGTGATAATGCCTGATGTCTGTAGAGTTACCACCAAGGATTGGCGTGCATTCCAAGGTCACTGCTGGATCTTGTGTAATATGTTGAGGGGTGCAGAAGGTAAAAGGCTGAACCTGCAGGGAGGAGCAGACAGGACAGGTCTAAACAGACCAACAAAGTCTGTTCCAGCCCCTCTATGTCATATTCAGTATAAAGCTGAGGGATCACGAGGGTCAAGCTCTCTGTTTCAATGGCCAGTGTCTGAGGAGGAATCTGTCCATTCTGCCTTTGATCCCAGTCTCTATGTTCCTGAATCCAGTTCCAATCTGCTGCTGAATCCAGTCTGAGGCTGCCTGCTCTGCAGCAACAGTGCTGATGGTGATATAACTGCCCTCAGGGAGGGGATGGGTTCAATGCTGGTTTTGTATATATTTGCATATATTCCATTTTGTTATTATTATTTACATTAAAGAAGTTTTAGCTTTCTTTTCTATTCCATAAATCTCTCTCCCTTATTGCCTTTCTCTTCCCCTTTGGGAAGGGAGAAGGGTTAACAGAGAGCAATCTGTTATAGGTCTAATAGATGGCCCTGACCCTAAACCTTGAAACCTGCACATCTGAATTTCTAATTAGTGAAATAAAAACTTCATCTAAACTCCACTGAGTTTCACAGAGGTGAATTTCTTTCCTAACTCTTCAATTAACAAATAGAAACTATTCATGATAAGTCCAGGATAAATAAATAAATAAATTAATTACCAAACCCCCTTATAATTTGTTACAATATCAGAGGAGTTAATTCTTTCAAACACCCAGTAATTTGATGTATCAGAGTGCCTAAAGAGTATTCATTGCTCAAACTCTTGTTTGATGTGTTATGGATTATATGGCTTAATACCTTATCTTTTATATGTAACAAGACTGATACAGTATTGAAATTTCATTTACAAATATATTTAAAATTACTGATTAAACTACTCAGTAATAAAAGTATGATATTATGGGTTCTGAAGGACTTCGCTATATATTTATTTCATTCTGAATTTTCCAAAACTGCAGTTAAAATCTGCCAATTAGAGTGAGTGAACAATTGATCAGTAGGCTGGTCGACAAAATATTTAAAGAGAAGAACATGGAGAATCATCAGATATTTCTAAGGAGATGTTAAAGACTTTTCTTCATTTCAGTAAAATAGTGGGACCTAAGAAAACCTTATATTTAATTATCAAAAAATTTTTCATAGAAGATATTGTTTGGTTGTGTATTTGTGACATACAGAGAACAGATGATAATTCCACACTGTGGAAGTAGGAAAAGCTCCTTTGTGAAAAAGGGAGAAAGTTTTTTGTTGAGGCTGTAATTGGCAGAGTTGTGCTGGCAGATATTTTGGCTCAAAATTCATTCTACTGGGTTTTGCATAGTCTGCTCTATTTTCTACAACATTGCTTGTGTCTGTTAATCACAAGAGGCAGCGATTTCCAGTGATGGATGATGACTGAAAATATCCCATGACATCCCAAAGGAAAAAAACAAGCAGCAAGAAACAGCCTGTAATATATTATTCTTAAGCTGGAAAACTTAGATCCAATTATTGCCCTTTTTGACAGAAACTACATACAGCCTTTTTGTACTGGGGACCTTGGTATGAGACAGGACAACCAAGAGCTTTCTTGATATGATGATAATAATTGCACACTAATAGGCTTCCTTTGAACTCATGTATAATTCAGTGCTGGATTCTTCTTCAAGAAAAATGGAACAGAATAGGTGAATGTATAACTCCTGGACAAATTTTACAGCAAAACTCAAACAGTAATAAGCATAAGATTCAACCTATATCTAAGACCCTATTTTAAAAAGCTGTAAGTCTGTTAGGTTGCCAGCAAAAATATGTAAGGTAATAGAGGCTTTCGGATTATATAGAATTGATTGCTAAAAGAAGCAAAATTTGTTGCACGCTTGTACATTTGTAAATATTTTATTCTCTCCTAAAGTGAAAAATGCAGTTGTTCACCATTTAAACCAAATAAATAAATAGACAAAATTCCATAAAGCACTTAGTCATACTTCTGCAGTCCCCCAAATTACTACATGCAGAGAGAATCTCTATTTTTGGTCCTTGAAAGTGAGGAAGAACAAATGAAATTATATGCATTTTAGAAAGATAGATTGATCTTGATGTTATATAGCTTTTAAAATTTTAAATTACTTCTATTTTTTTATATTCCTAGTACTTGGCAGAATTTCAAAACTGTTTCTCATATTATCCTTTTGTCATCTTCAGTGCAGTAATGATAATTAACATAAACAAAAATTTTGAACACATACTGAGAAAGTGGAACAGTACTTGACAGAGGACTAGATTTAATACAAATTCTGTCCTTTCTAATACCAAAGATTACTGCAAAAGTCATAAAATTTAAAGGACATTACTGTACAAGTGAAAGTTTATATACAATGTGTGTCTTACTGTGATGGCAGACTAAAGTGGCTATAAAGGCAATGAACATAAGGAAACAATAGCACATTTCAATGTAAATGTCAAGTAGTGTTATTCAGAAAAATGCCATAGTGAAAATTAGATGCAAATGGCTCCAACTAATATGCACCATGTTCACTTCCAGTGTATCAATCAAGGGAAGTTAATATTATCAGTAGTTGCTGCAAGAGCCTCTAAATATCTTCTAGAGTAATATCTCTTCTACAGAAAATTTATGTAGTTTTAAATAGCCAGATATCAAAACTTTGATTTATAGGACCTGGACTAAAATGCAATTACTATTATATGAACTTTAAAATTAAAAAATATGTTTGTACTTGGGAACTCAAGGCTAGAGGGCTGCTGGGTCAGTGACTTGAGCTCCCTATTACTGAAGGCAGACATATTGTTTAAGCCTTTTTGTACATTTCTTAATCTTCATCTTAGAAGTTGGTTGGATTTTTGTCCTTCACTACTCTGAATAAAAAGTTTTCCCAATATTTAACTGTTCTGATGGCATGAAATTACTAATTAGCAACATAAATTTATTCATGCTCACATTATACTTCTTTTCTTCTTTTGACAACTTTATCCTTTAGCTTTGATAGGTCTCCTCTTGCCTGATGTTTCAGTGTCTAAACAAACATTATTGATATTCCCTCTCTTCTTCTTTCTACCTCAGTAAGCCAAGGTTTTTTTTCTTTCTTTCTTTTTTTTTTTTTTTTTTTTTTACAGGGGAGGTTCTCTATTTTTATTTTTATTTTAGCCATCCTTCTCTGTATCTGCATCTCAATTTTATCTGTGCAATATCCCAACAAGATTTCAGCTCATTTGTGTTCAATATCATTCTCATCTCTCCTAGAAATATCTCATGCATTAAAATCTTAGATCTCTTTTACCTTTCCCTGGTTGCAGTCACACACTGGAGAGTCTTGTAGGCATCAGATGGTAAGTAACACACCAGGGTTTTAATGAGCTGTCTTCAGCTCACCAGCTGAAAGCTTGTCAGTACTCAAGATAACTCTGCTTTTACCATTTTTCAAGGTTAACCAAGATTTTCTGAATAGTCTGACTCCTTCATACTGACTGTATTTTACCTTGATACAGTCTTCTAGATTATCACACACTTTTAAACCTATGTCTTTAGTATTAAGAAGGAGATAATAAAAAGCAAGCAAGCAAAGATCCCTTGAATATGGCTTTTTAAAGTCATCACAACTTCCCAAAACATATGTGTACATTTGGAAGCTCTTTTGTATTTATCTGGCTTTTCATCCAGTTCCACAGAACAATTGCTGCTTATCTAAAATAATAAAATTCCTAAACATGATTCTAAAATAAAGAAGTTCCTAAAAAAATATTAATACAAGTAAAAGCTTTTTTAAAACTTATCTGACCCTTCAGAGATTACCATAGAAGTATTTTTATTTAAAAAAAAAGAGAGAAGGAGGAGAGGGAGGGGAAGGCATTATGAGGACCAACAAAACCAGTGTGTACATTTTTAATGTGATGTGGGCTGATGAAGCTGCATAAAACTGAAATATATAAGTAGTAAAACAGATATATAACTATCCATAGTCAAACCCCAAAATATTGGGATATTATGTTGGAAATATATAGTCAGTCTGAGACTAGAATTTGAGCCTTGGAGGAGTAATTCTGTATTTCAGTGAGAGAGGAATATGTAGGTAATTTTAATTTTCCACATAGAAGTGATCCCAAGAATGCCTTTCTCAGTAGTGCGTGCAGCTGAGAGTAATGTAACAGTGCAGGCAGGATTTAAATCTGGGCCTGGGAGTAGGCTGAGCATTGTAGGAGTTAGTCATAGCATCAGCTTAACCATGGTGCTGTTTGGAATACAATTTTATGCACCAAAACCTCTCTGCAATGCAGGGGAGAAGTAGCACCTTGCAGTAAGATCTACAAGACAGCAATGCAGTTAAAGCCAGTTGATAAAAGACACTAAGGATAGTGACTGGTCTTCGAGGTGAAAAGAGCTTTTCAAGGGTAAATACAATACTATCCACAGTCTAAAACTGTCTTGAAAGCAAGCTTTTGCAACAATCTTTTTTCTAAATACATGAGAAAAACTCATTCCTTTCCTTGAAATATAGCATGACAGAGAATAGAAATATGGATTTTGTTTTCAGTTTATGGATAAATACTGGGTAATCTGTT
>JANHFX010027338.1:23009-38870 GCA_027560015.1 Chloroceryle amazona
AGTGATAAATAAGAACAAACCTAAAAATATCTTACCTCCACTCCACCTTGTTCCCAGGCTGAATTTCACTCATGTACATGAAAGACATTGACATACTGGAATAAATCCAGTGGAGTTCTACCAATATGGTCAGGAGCTGGAGCTGGACTTTGCTCAGACTTAAGAGAAGGTTCCAACTAGATGTTACTGCTGACTTAGCTAACTAACTAAGGGAATGTTCTAGAAAAGATGGATCTAGAGTTTCTAGGAGATGCAGAGTAATATGAGAAGAGGCAGTGAACAGAAGTTTCAATGAGGGAAATTCCAGTTAAATATTGGGGGAAAAAATCACCAAAAGGAAAGTTACAATAGAGAAAGAACAGAATTCCCATTGTTGGAGCTTTAAACCTAGGCTGAACAATAATCTGAGCTCCTTGGTGCAAATAAACCTGCTTTGAGCAAAATATTGAAATAGGTGATTTTGAGACGTCCCTTCTAACCTAAATTATTTTATGATTGTACAATTCAAAGTCAAGCAGTGTTCTGACAACCAATCAAGAATTAACAGATATTTTTCAAACAAATTTGGAAAAACTGTCTTTAGTCAGTTTTTATTTCTGCCCCCATTTATTTTCTGTAGCCATTATGACTCTCTTGGTCACTTCGGCTTTCTAATTTTCAATAGGTCTTCATTGCCTTATTTTTCTGCAGCTCTTTGCCTGCTAAGTGCAGTCTTATATGCTCTAAGGGCTAGAGTGAAAAGATGTAGTTCTAACCTAACTGAAGAGAAAGTACACTGATCCAAAAATAGAGACTATCGATCCATTAAATTTTAATTTGTTTTATATCATGGATAATAAATTTTCAGTCATTTGAACACTGACTATAGCTCGGTGCAATGAGACACTTATCATCAACACACCGCAAATAACTTTACAAGTGGGAGTAGTAACATTGCCACCATTTTTAAAGGCTCCAGCTGGCAAATTTGGTAAGTGGTAACAGATCCTTCTTTTATCTTTAATCCATGATTATTTAAAGACCAAATCGTGCAAAAGCAGTCTTTAGTTCAGGAATTGTCAATTATGCTGAGTTGTCATGTAGATGCAATGAGTTTTAGAAAAAATAACCACATAAGCACTCACAAAAATGCCAGGTTCCTTACATTTCATCAGTCTTCCAATATAATTACATTTCCTTTTGGTCATTTGATGGCATTGACCGTCCAACATACTTCACCAGGAGTTGCTCATCACACAGAACATTGAAGTTAGAGAGCTGTTGAACACTTGTCTCCTTGTAGTGCCCAAAACCCAATGCAGGAAAACAATGATCCACATTGATGTCACATTCCTCTTAATCTGTGTCAATTTTTCTGTTAAATATTCATGTTTCTCTGAAACACAGCACATTGTCAGATCAGGAACTTTTAACAGGAAAGTGTTTCAGTGGAAGACTTTCAGCCACTTCTACTTCACACCTTTTTCATGGTCAATGAGAGGGTGCTCAGACCATCAACTTCTTTGCACAGACGGCAGCCTCACAGGCTACTCTGGGACTTGTGAAGGAATTATGTAGCTGATTACTTATTTTCCTTGATCCTAGCAGCTGAAAAAGTTTCCAGCAGTGAGGACAAAGATCTAGCAGCTTCTTTGACCTCATGCAGTCCTCTGTTCAACTCTCCCATTCCCTACTGTTTCACATGCTCCTCCTCTAACCTTGTACACTAAACAGGTTTGGAGAGCTCATTTGTCTTACTGTTACAGCTGTTCCAAGAGGGATTGTCTGTGTATGTATCCTCAATCATTTCCTAAGCAGAACTGTTATGTCTGGATGTACAGCTTTAATGACAAAAACCCCCTGTCTAATGTTGTCAGATCATTAGTTTGTATCATTGTTCCATGTAGCAATGGATAAATTTGGTTAAGAAATTAATCCGCTTGCTTTCTAGCTGGTCCTTGGAGATTAGAGGGGCTAGGAGTAGCTGGACATACCTCTTAATAGGTAGATCAATTATTGCCATGACTGTGTGTTCAACACCAGATGCACAAACAGCCTGTATATTGTAGGTCTGGCCACATTGAAAAGAAGCAGTTGAATGTACAACTACGTGGGTGTAAACAAATAGTACAGTTTATTCATATGCCACATATACAGATTCTTTACATTGCCAGTGATAAATGCACTACGCTGCAGACTAGCTATATAGCTTTAAAATATGATTGCAATCACAAGCTTGATTTCCTGAGAAAACACTCGTAGCCAAGGACACAAATCTTACCAAAAGATGTCCCTTCTGGGAGGGCTAGGAGGACAAATGCATCGATCTGTCCCTACTATTTGGTGATGAATTCTCATCCCCAAGTTAGGCCAGAAATAGGGACGATATTTATACCTTGTTATCTACTACCCTGCAAAGTGAGGGAGTAGGACTGTGCTCAAGCAACTGTTCCCTGTGGTCAGACTTTGGCAGTTGCACAAATCATTTATGACTTCCTCGGTATCTTCTGTGAGAAGCAGAAAACTGTTGTGATAAGAGAGAGAATGGGACAAGTAGAAGAGTGGGATCATGCAGCCTTCACCCTGGTCCACACTCCTCCTTGGTGCCATGACAACACAGACCACCAGATCTTCACCCAGCCTCTATGTCAATTCTAGTCCCCTGATGTTCATCAGCACTACTGAGCTTTGCGATTTTCCATTGTTTTGTACTTCCAACAATCACCTGATGTTGTCATGTGAAGCGCTTCTTATGTCCATTATTTATATAGGTCAAAGACAAAAAATACCAGAGGACTTCAGAGCCCTTGTGGTTTTGGTAGCTAAAGAACTGTCAGACTGTCTTGCTTCAGCTGTGAAGGATTTTATTTTATTTTATTTTATTTTATTTATTTTATTTTTTTTGAATGTTTTTTAGAGGTGCTACAGGTCAACAGCTGGAACACAGTATTTTGTTCTATTGCTGACCTGCATTTTTCAATGCTGACCTCTTAGTTTATAGAGTTGAGGCAATGATTTGCATGCCATCTTCTAACCTTAACCTCTGATTCTGGAAAGAGTAGAAAGTTTTAAAGATACTGGTGTTAAATGAAGACTTATGTTTTAAGTGTCTCCTAGATATACTTCAATTTCTTTTTGCCCTAAAAGCTGGGGTAATTTAAGTGGGATATACTACTGCTATTTACAGGGAAAAACTGGAAGATATTTTTTTGAATGACAACACTTGTATTTCAGGGAAAGGGTATGATTTTCAACTAAAAACTTGGATTAGGAAGACCAAGCATCTCTACAAAGTGACATGGCCATGCTTTAGATACTGGAGCAGGTTTAAAAATCTGTACTCGTGATCAAGTTCTAACATTGTAATGGCAGTTGCCAGGAGGTGAAAAGCTCTGTGGAGCTTTAGGAAAAGGGGGAAGACTTGTTCCATCAGGCAAGTATGCTTTTTTGTTTCAGCTCATAATATACCAGAGCTGGACCAAAGACTTGATACCACACATAGGGGACTATAGAACAGTACCTTGCAGCCGTGCAGGGAAGGCAGGAATTGTAAAACTGCTTTTCAGTATCACACTAGCATCCACGTCAGTACTATTTAGACAGAGAACACACACGTGTGCCATATGTTCATTAAAAAAATTCCTGGAAGGTAATAATCTTCTTGAAATTACCATTTTGTTGCAGACAAGTTACCAGGAACTGAGTGAAATGTGCTCTGTCTCCAGTACACAGCACTAAAATATACAGGAAAGAGGGAATAAATAAGAATGAAAACTACTAGTTCCGATTAGCTGATCAGTGAACTCTTTTTAGTGTACTATACAGGCACATGAAAAGTTTTAAAGACTCTATTTCTGTATATGAAGTGGACCAAGTTTACAAGTCATCTCTTGTGTTTTGGCTTACTTTTCATGCCATTTCAGTACTATGTTCTATACTTTAACAATATGCTGCTACTTTTTCTCTCTGAACTTGTGAAATCCCTCTTGATGTTGATGCTCCTGGCAATTTTTTTATTTTTTAATTTTTATTTCAGTTCACCGTGAGGATGCATATGTGATAGGAAAAAGTTACTGATATTAACTGTGGCAATGGCTGATTATTCTCCGTAAAGTTTCCATTATGGTCAATTCTAATCCTTTTGTTTGTCAAGGAGATTCACAATGAGTGTCATCATGAACAGGAAAAAAATGCATCAATTAACACAAATTAGCATCCCTGATGGAAGTTTGGAAAAGCACAGGCATGAATAGGAAAGAACATATTTTTCCCTGTTCACATTGAGTCCCTAAACTTCATTACACTTTGTACTGATAGAATTAACACCTTACACAATGTAGAAATTTACACCAAGGTCAGCTGCTGCACAGACTTGGCCTTAGATTTAGCAATACATAAAAAAGTAATAGCTCTAATTTTCTAAACTAGGTATGCATTGATCTGTATTTCACTTGTACAAATCCCTGCATGGTCCCTTGCTTTTATATATTTTCCTGGGTTCTGGGATGATATCACAGAGGACAGGAGTAGAAAATTAATTACACACTACATTCTAATTATTTTCTCCAGCTAATGAGTTTGTCCAGAGGAACATCCCTATAGGTTTTCTGCTGCCTTTCTCTGTGTCTCTATTTTCTCCCATAACTCCCAATGTAAATGTTCTCCAGTATGAACTTCCTCTATTCTAAAAAATTGGGCCATCTTCTCCCACAAAAATTACTTCATGAATTAATCTGTCACAAATAAGTTTAATGATGCCACTGCTACTTCTTACTTAAAAACTTATTTTGTGCTAAACTCCACTTTATTCCAGGATTACTGCTCCCCTCCTGACACTGGATGTCATAAGAATCAGGCATAGCTAAGAGTGTCACATTTTTTCCAGATAAACAACCTGTGTTTAAAATTTGGAACCTGAAAAGCAATAAACAGATACTTCAAGAGAAGAATCTAGGAAGTCTCAGCCTGAACCCTATATTGAGTTAATACTTCAATATACAGAATTGATCTTAGTTGCTTTATTGATGAAATGCATGGATGACAGACTAGGATACCGTGAATGCTAGATGTAAGGTTCAGAGTCAAGGCACACTAGGAAACACCTTGCACTTAGCTCCCTGTTGAGATGACACAGAGGGTCATACAGTAATTTAAATCTTGAATGAACAGTTGGATCAATAAAGCAACAGTGCTTGTGTAGCATGCAAATTTTCTTATTTTCTTGTTGCTAGTATATGCAGGTTCCACTCAAATTGTCATCTCTATTTCATAATCTCACCAGTTTCTATATAGTTTATTGTACATACAAGAAGTATTCTTTCAGAAAATATGGAAGCAGTTGTGCAAGCTGTTTTAATTCTACATAATAAAATTGTGAAGACCACTAGAATATTATATAATCATAAAAATCAATAGGAGTCCAATTCTTGAACACTGTATGCTTATATGGTCCCCTTATTAGAAATAATATAATCAAATTAGAAAATAGATGGACAGTCAGGATGATCAAATATATAGCTTCTTCTCAGAAACAAGTAAGTAGACTATGACTCTTCATCATTGCAAAGTAATATAAAATCTTCCTTCCTTATTTCAATGAACTAGATGGCCTTTTATGTCTTCAGCTATTCTTTCCCATAAATAATTTATGAGACCTAAGTCTTGTTTCAAATGTTCATAGCAAATGAGCTTTAGGCTAATAGTACTTTTACATTATTTTTCATGAAACAAGGTTAGTTTACTAAAATATATTTCAGCAGTGAAATTTTATATAAGTAAAGTCATCTTGTCAAGGAATAGATAATATAACTTAGATAACCACTGACAACCTGAATAGTAGGTTTCAGCATCAAACAGAATGTATTTTTCCTGCAGTGAGTTTGCAGATAAGTAATTATTATATCCTGATTGAATCTCGGTCTCTTACTTTGTTTTACTGGTCTTTTTGCAAATAAGTATTACATATGTGCACATAAAAAATGACACCGGAAAAATACTGTAAAAGCAGAAACTATTGTTATACTTGCTATCTGAAGATATCTCTCTTGAACATAGACAAGAGTGGTTCAATTCCCAGATGTTCCATTTGGTTGCATGGAGATTTATTTCATTCCCTGGGTATCTATTACTTCACCTGTTAAAAAAAAATAAAAATAAAAATTACTGAGTTCATTTTTTTTTTATACCCTCACTGAAAACTGTGATCCTTAAATTGTACAAGGAAAGACAATAGTTAGTCACAAACTAAGCAGGCTGATTTCTGAACCTGTTGACTTATATGAGTAGCACTTTTAAAAGTGACTTCCTAATTAGTATGCCTCCACCAACATCTTTTTCTCAAGAGCAGAAGTCAAAATTCACACTTGCAGTGAAACTAAAACATCTGCTTTCTTTCCTCTGATATATCTGTTAGGATATGTTGTATTTCCACATACCTGTAATTTTTCTTCAGTCACCAATAATGTATTCAACCAGGAGAAGTGACCTAATACTAATATTGCAACATATACCTCCTGTTACAGCAGAATGAAAGAGGGTGAAAATGTTGGGCTGGTGACACATAGCACCTACTCACACAAGACTGATATTGGACTTTGAAACATGTTCTTCTTTAAACGTTGGATTTTGCCAACAACCTCATGAGAATGTATGAGGAAAAAAACCCAAATACATCTCAAGATTCTTTAGCAAAGCAGCTAAAATAACTATTAGTAGGTACTTATTAGCCCTTTCTGGTAACATTTTAAAATTTTGTGCAATATTCTGCTTAAATATTAAATCTGCCAGAATTAGGTGTTTAAAACATCTAAATATTATCTAGATCTAAGTTTTTATTTTCTTTTTTTCTTTTGTTCTCCTCTGACTTGATTTTCTTTCTGGTACCAACAAAAGTTTTACCTGAAACTGTTTGTGTAGGCTTTTAACCCCAAAGCATCTGCAAAGCACTGATAGGTCAGAAAACCACAGCAAATATTTCTTCAAAAGTCTACTGACAATATTTACAGGATATGTATCTGATGAGATGAGTTCAAGAAATCTTGAAAGTTGATGATTCATTAGTCCACATAAGTTTAAGAACTATTGGACCATGAGGGCTGCTCATGGTGACAATCATTGTTAGGAGCTGTGACGTGAAAAAGTATGTACATAAATGAAGTAGAAGTTGAAGAGATTCTAAAGTGTTCAAAAAAACAGACATTGAAATCAGTGTAAATTCTTAATGTAGAGAAAATGGCTAAGAAAATGCAGGAACTGAAGCAAACAAGTCTTGGTTTCCTTTTTTTCAAGTTAATTAGGCTTAAGTGTATTTCTTGCTGGACAAACATAGATAAAAGTTTTTTATCAGTTACTACAGAGAAATTTTAACACTTTTTCATGAGCTACTAATCCACCTCTCAAAACTGTTGCTTTTCTTGGAGGATACATAGCACATTGTGACAGAACTCTTTCAAGTCTTAGCATAGGCATGTTTGAATGATTGCAGATAAACAGCTAGGTTTGCTGAAAGGTGTTCCAAGTTAGTTGGACAAGGATTGGACCTCAGTTGTTCCTTATCTTTATATAATATAATAAAAGCCATTTTTACTTGTTGCTACAAGAAGTTACCTAATTATATCTCAACTTTCTCAACGTTATGCATAAAAGACAGCTGAATAGAGAGCACTCTTGGCACTTCTAATTATAGGCAAATTTGAATGTCATTGAAGGGAAAAGGAATGTCCAAATACTGAATGATAAAACAGAAAAAGAAAGGTAGACAACTGACCTTGATTACAACCTAGAGTTGTCACTAAACATTACACAAATACTCAGGAACCGTTGTTTCATAAATTATTTGTGACACTTACAATAAATATTGAATTAGGTCTCCTGTGGTGAACTTAAACCAAAAAGTATCTTTAAAGTAACAAGATAAAATGGTCCTTATTATGGCCCTAATAAACCCTCATGTAGATTTAATATGATACCTTACCTTTATACAGAATTCCCATAGGCTCATGTGCTTGTGCAGATTTCTAGTCACTTCATTGGTGTTTTGCTTCCTCTTTGGGACTGCTTTAATGTGCTAGCTTGTAAACTTTGAGCCTTTATGAGTTTCTCTTGCATCTTACCTATCCTCAGATGTGTATAGCTTCCCTCCTGCTATTAGTATAAACATTCTTTTTTCTTTAATACCCGCTAGAAAATCAGTCAAAATCAGTAATGTACTTTTTATGCAGCTTCAGAAATTATTCATGGTTAACACATTGGTACCATGTTGTCCTGAATTACTAGACAACATGCTGTTCCATCTGGGAGAAGAACTTGACAATGGGAACTTTGTATCCTTAGTTCAGTTCTGTTTCTAAGAATAAACAAATGGTAGGATGTATACTTATATTCTAAGAACACAATTGTTTCCTTGGGAACAAGAGAATTATCTTTCCTCCCTGGCCATAGCTCCCATTTTTTTCCTTCTACCTGAAAGGTTATTTCTTAGGTTTCCTAGAATCCCTGCTATGTTGGAGACTGCCCACAGTTAAACACTATTCCTTAATAAAGTAGAATTAAAAATTAAGATAAGGCTTTACATGTCAGTTTACCAATAGAGATCCTCTGACAGTACAGTAGGAGTAAAACAAAACAGAAGTCTACCCACCCTTAAGGTGGAGGTTGTTGTGGAAGGAAGTATATGACAGGATCTCAGCAGAATAAAAATCTGAGTATTATTTCTAAAACCAGAAATTTCTAATCTGTTCAGGTTTAAAAGCAACATAATTACAAAAGCAGTCCAATATTCAAAAAAAAAAAAGTTTCTCTTTAAAAATGAACTGCCTTATTTCCTTTAATTTATTCATCATCTGAAGACATCAGAATTATCAAAGTTGTTACACTGATACCTTCTTTCTTTCTTAGAATGTCTCAAAAGTACATGCTAAATATCATACTTTGTTTACAGAACCTCCAATTTTTTACTTCTTTATTTGGTGGAATTGCATGTTATTCACAGTTCAATTAAAATCTCATGACTGTTGCTTTTATGTCTGTCTAGACATAGTCTTTCAGAATGCCCTACAGACTCTGTTAAGGATTAATTGGTATGTGCACTGAAATTTCTTAATGTTTCCGTGTACCTAGAACTCAAGTCTTCTATTTCCAAGATAAATGCTCTAATCACAAAGCTGTTATAAAAGATTAAGCACAACAAGTAGTGGTGTTAGAATGGCTGTCTGCAGTGTAACTAGCTACAAGATGATTCCCTGTCTTCTGAGATCAGGCTGCCAACCTTGCCTAGGTACCTGTAGCTTGAGGAGCTATCAAGTTTCTTACAAATTAGTTCATAACTCTAGACACTATCAGTGTTAGGCTAAGTTGGACAGTAGTAGCTCTAGATAACTACTTAGGGCTCTTGTGGTTTTAGTAACTACTTAAATCTAAAACGAGCATATCCCACTTAAAATGCATAACATTGCACAATGGTGGCCTTAGCCAAGTGACCTTTTAATTTTGCCAAGTGACATTTTCAAGTCCTGTACAATAGTTTTTGCATGAGTGACAGTTTTGGACAGGGTAAATTATATTTTTCCACAGGATCAGCATTTAATAGAACAGTTTCCCGTAACTTTATACAGTATTGGCAATTTCTGTCATCCAACACAATAAATGTATCACCTACTCCAGAGTGTTACTCAGCATTTCACACTTCTTAATTAGACACAGAAAGGTAATTATTATTGAACTCTTTTTGATTACTTTCCTGTCTTCCTAGTGAATGAAATCTTTATCTTTTAAAGAGATCCTTTAAGAAAAATCTATAGACCCATGGTAAATTTGTGTTTGGACACCCAATAATATCTCTATGGATCCACTGTCAGTTTGACTACGAGAAACAATACAAGTAGTGCTTCTATGTCTTTGCTATGTTGTCTTCATATGACTAATAATAAGTTCTAAATGCACTAGAACAGTGCAAGTCTTATTAAAAAAAAATCTCTTTTTGCAGAATATATTTCATAGAATTGTCATGGATGAATAATTCTGATAAATTATTAAGATTCCAATTTCTAATCTGTTCTTCATCACGATTATTCAATTCTACCGGGATTTGTGACCTTATATTCTATTAAAGCTTTTTTAATCTTTAGTACAGATCATCTCTGTTAGAAAACTCCAAATTGGACAGCTTCCCATGTCTCTTACCTGTTTTGTGGGAAAACCTTTGGTTCAAGTCAGCCTTTCATCTTTTGACACCTTTCAACATGAGAGAATAGGAATTTCACAAAATAGCTCTGTAAAATGAACATTTTGTAGCTGCTGGTCCAGCAAATATATATTTGATCATATCCAGCTTTTGGTCCTTTCTGGGAAACTTCTAACTGTTTTTATAGGCTTTGCTCCAGTAACAGCTATAATCAGATTTTGTGTTGTACTTTTTTTTTTTTTTTGGTCAGGCTATAAACTTCTAGTGTCCTTCCAAACCTTCTCCCATCATCTTTCAACCAAAATTCAGAGTTCCTCCATAAGAGCCTGTGCCTAAAACATAGGCTTCACCTTACTACCAAAATTTTGAGTCCAGAAACCTTTCTGGGCACTTCTGAGGTTGGTTCAAGTCATAGAATCCTTTAGGATGGAAAAGACCTTTAAGATCATCAAGTCAAATCATTTACCTAACATGGCCAATTCTACTACTAAACCATGTCCCTAAGCAGTCCATCTACATTCCTTTTAAATGTCTCTGGGGGTGGTGACTCAGTCACTTTCTGGGCACTCACTCCAGTGCTTGACAGTCATTTTAGAGAATAAATTTTCCCAAATATCTAATCTAAACCTCCTCTGGCCCAACTTGAGGCTGTTTCCTCTTGTCCTATTGCTTGTTAGGTGTCAGAAGAGATGGACACCCACCTTGCTACAACCTCTTTTCAGGTAGTTGTAGAGAGCCATAAGGTCTCATAAAAGCCTCCTTTTCTCCAGAATAAATATCCCTAGTTATTTCAGCTTGTTCTTATTTTAAAATGAGCAAACAAACAAACAACTAGAAATGAAAACCAAAACCACAGATAAACAAACCTGAACAAAACAAATGTCAGAATCATATGTTTGTTGTTCACAAAATTCTGACAGTGGAGACTTCTACTTTATACTAACTTTACATATCTTTCAGTCAGCATTGTAAACCTAGAGCATTATTCAGTCTTCTCTCATATACTACTGATTTCTAATTTCTTGTTTCCTTGATTTTTTTTCTCTTCTCCACCCATCTTCACTAAATACCTTCTTTTCAAAGCAAAGGATCACACAGCCTCCTTGTTCACCCTTGCCTCCAAAGACTGGGAAGGATCTCTGTCACTGTGATACTGTAATTCCTTCCCCCTTTCCCTTTCCCTTTCCCTTTCCCTTTCCCTTTCCCTTTCCCTTTCCCTTTCCCTCTCCCTTTCCCTTTCCCTTCTTTCCCTTTCCCTTTCCCTTTCCCTTTCCCTTTCCCTTTCCCTTTCCCTTTCCCTTTCCTTTCCTTTCTCCTTTTCTTTTCTTTCTTCTGTGGAAGTCAATATTCAAGACTGTAGCAGTAAACCTAACTGTGAAGTTTTCTTTAATTATGAGTGCCCCTCTCCAGCATATTCTTTCTGCACATTGCACAGATGGCATATGAGGGTGTTACTGTAAAGAAAAAAACATAATATAGTGGTTCAGAGTGGCAGGAGTTGGGTTGTTTTACTATGTACCATACGTTGGAAACTAATTGGGCAGCAGATATATCAGGTGTGGTGTTAGGTTGTGGTAAATTCTGGACTCCAGCTGAATCATTAAAGCAAATCAGAAATACCAAACAGATATTTTTCCATGTAATCAAAGAGGCAGAAATAGTCAGGTATTGCATTATTCACTCCTGGCTTGAACTGTTTGAGCATAATTGAAATGAGTTATTTTTCTACTGCTGTTCTGCAGCTGCCTGGTCTCAAAGATATGTTTTAAATTGTTTGACAGGAAGGATTGTTTGACAGGATGGACTGTATTACTTTGAATTTTAAGTCTGAAGAGATGGAAATGCACTGAGTTAGAAATAGCTAACAGGTTCTTCAACAAATGAGTAGCAGAACAAATCTCCTCTACATCTTCACACAAAATCAGAACATGTTCCCATTGTGTCATTTGCAAAAATTATCAGTGATCCAGAAAAAGAATGTAAAAAGAGTCCTCTTGAGAAAGTGAAATAAGTAAACATCAGAATGTCAGATCAGTTGCCACTTATGTAAATTTTGATATTTATAAGCTAGGCTAGACCTTATTGAAACAAAGAGACTTTGACCTCCATTCATCATTGAACAGACACAAATTTACTGCTGGATTTCAGACACTGGCAGAAGGGCAAAAACTCCTCTCCTGGAGAATGGATGAGCCGTATTCAGCAGCCAAAAGGCCAGAGCTGTTCCCAGCCTAATCAACCCTCTCTACACACTGGCGTGTGGGTATCAGATGCCTCTCATCATCTGAAGCCTCATACCATGAACCTTTCCCCCACCTCATCAGAGTGGACAGAGGAGCAATTGCAGCACCGTGTCCCATGGGACCTTCTTTTGCAGTTAAGATCAGTATAAACTGCTGAAGAATGAAGAATAAACCAAAACTGCTTAATACTGTAAATGCTGTGGGGAAGTGGAGCTTCCACTGTGTACTGCTAAAGAGTTATGGGGAACGTATGCAGAGAAGGAAATACATGTGTGAAAGCTTCAGGCTAAGCAGAGAAAATCAGTTTTAAACTGTAGATTTTTTCTTTAAAGGACAAAAGCTAGTAAGTGGGCCGTAAGTAGGAAAATGGTGTTAATCCTCTTCTGTTAAAAACAAAACCAGAACTTGTATAAAATCATTGTGAAAGCTATGGTCCCATGAATCCATTTCTTTTTGGAGAAGACATGATCTACAAAGTCCCCATATTTTGTTTAGCACCTGGATCAAATGGTATAATTGACAACTATGGATCACTACAGATATCTTCTTACATATATTTAAGGCTCTAGCCTTTAAACAAAAATAATTATTCTATTATTATCTGTGTAGAGGGTTTTTATATTTTCTTTTTTAAATATCTGCCTTAACATATCTATGTGTCAGAACAGTGGGAAGCAGCAAAAGTGCTCTTGAGTCTCTTATTTGTCTGATTTGTTCCACACTTTTAATTATGAAAGGGAAAAATTGGAATTTTTCTACTTACAATATAGTTTTAAGTAAGTCTCTACAGTAAGGGTCTCTACAGTAAGACCCTTCAAAAATATAATGATTTTATCTGTAAGGTCTCAGTCTAGAAAGGGATGAGGATGCCTTATGCATATTGTCCCCTTTCTCAGCCTGGGAGAAGAGAGAGAACGTAGCTGAACCAGAGCTAGAGTAAAGAGTATAATGTTAGCACCTCAAAATGAAAGACATTTTGGAGAGTATGCCCTCCCATTTGTCCTTGCATAGTGGCTCAGTTAGAAACTTGGCAAATAGCTTTCTTTTAACTGCAAGAACTCATCTCGGCATTTGAAAATCCAAGCCGAGCTTCAGTTGTTTTGCTTCTCAACCAAAACAATGGCAGAGAAATAGGGAGATGGCTAAAATTTTGTTAATCATTCATGAGAACAAGTAAAAAGTTCTGTGTGTTTCTCCAGCTGTTAACTCCTCAACAATGGCAACAAGGGAGATAGTGGGTAAAAGCGGAAACAGAAAGCCTCTCTGCCATTCCATTTTCTTAGTAAACTCACTGAAGAAGACACATGAAATGAAGATGCAGTAGAATAATTCTTCTCCCAGTTTTTTAAACATTGCATTTTTTTTCTTTCTGTGTGAATTATGGTAATATTTAAGTAGTACTCAAGAGAAAGAGCTAGACAGGTCTTTTGACTTCTATCACCTGTATGGAGGAATGCTCTTAAAGTTCTCAGCTCTTGGAAAGGCAAAATGAACATTCAGGCCTAGTTTCTAACAATTTGCATACAACTCCTCTTTTCATCTTAAAAGCTTATTTTCCTGTGAATGGTTCCTTTTCCACCTTAGGATGTTATCTTTGAATACAATGAACATGTCTTTTTTAACAGAAAGTTTCCAGATGGATATTCTGTATCTTTCTCACGCTGTTTCAGATGTAATAGAGATATTAGCTTTCCACAGAGAACCTGCCTATAGTATTTTCCAATTTCACACTGTTCATTTTATATTTTCCTAGCTAATGTAGTCTTGCTGTACAATATATTTCTAAGATCCAGTATACGGGTTTGGGTTTGCTTTTTTCGTTTGTTCAACTGCATTCAGGTAATGTAATACATGGTTCACACAGTTAGCAGATTTTTCAGTCTTACTTATCTACAGGGACTGAGTAATGTTTAGAGCCCTGGACGAATAAAGAAAACACTTGGTACATAGACATAACGGTGTTTGTTAGCTTTCCTGTCATTCAAATCTTTCTTAAATATATACTTCTATTTGACATATGTTTCTTTTAATGTGATTATATTCAAAGAACAGCTATCGACTCTGAAAGGCTCTGTACTGGTTATTTGATTTTCATGCTTTTTATTGGCAGTATTTTATGAAGAGCATTAAACACTCTGTGCACAGAGATCCTCTCTTTGTGTTGCAATTGTTGCAGCTGTTACGAGATGAATAGCATTCAGGTTGCCTTTGCTAATATCCCCAAAACCTCAAGCTCTCAATTTAGATCTCATGTCCAGTTTCCCTGGCCTAGAAATCTTTTGTCCCAGAAATCGGTTCTCCTAGTAATATCTCATTCAGTATCTGGTGTTTTTTTTCTGTGACTGACAGTTACATGTCAGCTAGATGTGGGTTGGTAAAGGTACTGTCCCTCAGACATCTAGATAAAGTGGTGTCTCATAACATCTTCATTAAAGAATATTGTATAATTAACCACAGAAGCAAAGATGAAAATGCAGATGAAAATTGGGATAGAGAGGAATTTGTGTAACAGTTACATGGAGGCACCCACAAAGCAAACAGCAGCCGCTATCCAAAATGGGGTTTATTGCAACCAAAGTTGCCCAGCACTCCTTCTGACCAACTAGAAGTTCAGGTGTCTGTTGGGAATTAACTACTACACAAGTAATTCCTAAAGCTTAAGGAAAGATGAACCAAAATGGGCACACACACACTCATCGAGGAGAAACCCTCCACAGTAGAGTGCTCAAGATCCCACTTACCACTCATTTAAGATGGATATAGGCAGTTTCCTTTGAGTTTTGGCATTGAGGACTTCTTTGCTATTTCTACCATAAAAGAGTTTTTCTGTGATTCCAAATGTATTTCTAAGCCACTTTTCCAACAGAATCAGTGTTTCTCATCTAGCCCCATATTCTGCCATACAGTGGTAGAGATACACAGAAATTTGGTGGAAAAAAAATCCTAATGCCTTCTTTGTCTCAAATAGCCAGCTGAAAAGGTAGATGTAGAAAAAATCTATTTGTAGTGAGAAGATCAGCCTTCTGACTGATGACAATACATATTTTTACAGCTATCTTTGTCTTCTGACTTTTTCCCTGCATTTGATTGCTGTGGTGTGACAGCAATGATTCTTTTGGTTTGAAGAGCTATGTCATACCATTTGACCATATCCAACAGAGGTCTAGGTATCTGAAATAAGGACCTACTTTTTGCAGAAGGAGGTGACCATGTGGAAATATGTATATAAAATCTCAAACAAGCCCCACTGTGCCACTGGGCCACTGTGGATCAAAAAATATTTTTCAGTTTATGTCTGTGTGAAATTGCCCATGCCATAATAATCTGCACAAACCAGAGTTGTTTAAAAAAGAGAAAAAAGATTTCAGTGTTTATTCAACATAGATACAGATTTCTATTTCTTATCCTCAAACTCAGTAAGGTGGTATTATTTTAGTTCACAGAGGAAAATAGTTGGCA
>JANHFX010027338.1:38970-50652 GCA_027560015.1 Chloroceryle amazona
AGATACAGATTTCTATTTCTTATCCTCAAACTCAGTAAGGTGGTATTATTTTAGTTCACAGAGGAAAATAGTTGGCATTCTCCACTGTTCATAACTCTATCTCTCTCTCCCACTCTCCCCACAATTTCCATTTCTCTCTTCCAGGTAGATATGCTTCTATTTTCCTTTCCTGCCATGATCTCCTGTCTCTATGTACTTATTTCATATTAATTGTAGTTTTCTCAATTTTGTTTTCCAGAATAAAGTTTATCTTAGGCTTTCATAGACCACTTTATCTAATTTTTTAAGTTTGGTGTCCTCATAACCGCTAAATTATTATTTTGCATATTAAGGCTATGAAATCTGACTCTGAGTTGCAGCACCATAGACTATACTAATTTCAGCTAAGACAGGATCTTAATCATGTTAACATCCATTTCTGTTTAGAGAGGGGATAGTATATTCATACACATACTTGAGAAAAACAAGGTGCTTTAACCATTCTGTTCTTCAGCTGGAATACAATGCTTAGCTTCCTTTTGAAATTGTTTGAACTTAAGGGTTATGGTTTCCATGGAAATATGTGACAGACTGTTTGAGCATTAGATATTTTCCTTGTTGTAGGATATTTTCCTTGTTGTAGAAGTTAGCTCAGCAAAATGTTCAGTGGCCTTGAATAAATTGAAAATTCAGTCTGCTGTAGCACCTCTTTAATGGGAAGGATTGCTTATTTCCCCCCAGTAAACAGCTTTGCAATAACTTTACCTTTACAGTAAAGGAGAAAGTTTTAATGAATTGTGTAGTCGGTAGCACAGACAACACTAGCTGTGTAGCCTGTACTATCTATACTACTATTTGTAGTCACAAAATTAAAACCAAAAACCTATTTTCAGTAACGGTCTTACCTTAAATGTGTGATAATCAACATGATCTGCTATGACTTTGTCAGATATGAAGAGGTGGGTAATCTAAATATTTTAGCCTTTATGCAGTATGATAACTTCAGAAGTACCTGAAAGAATGGATTGATAGCACTTCTCTGCAACTTGTCGAATATTAAATGCAGTCTGAGCTCCAGTGCAAATTCCTGTCTCTCATAAAGTTGAAAATCCACATTCTCCTCAACAAAACCAGGACTTCTTTTCATCCAAGTTTTCTACCTCATGAAAACACATCTACAATTCAACATCAACAAAAAGGGTCAAGGCAACCTACAACAGCATTAAACATTGGGTACAGCACTGCATTCCTTCCAGATTAAAAAAAAAAAATCCTGGAAAAAAGTCTGTAAAAAAGGCCTGACTTCTTAAATATGCAGCTTTTATATAAAACCCCTGTGACAGTGAATACGAGCCTGTCTGTGGTAGTTCTTTGGGATCTTCAAATACCAGGGTACTCTTAAAAGAATTATACTCTAGTTTTCTGAATCTGGACTCTGTTCAGGTTACTGATAAAAACCTGCATCCCTGTTTTGTCCGTCTATACCAAATAATGCTGCGGTTGCTACTTTTACATTATTCCATCATGTACAAGTCTCCTTGGTCTTCACTTACCGGTGCACAGCTGTGCTCTTTTTTAGGATTCTCTGTTCTAATAAGAACACTTTACCATCAGATCAGATGGACTGAAATCCACTATTTCTTTGGCTACATACTTAGGGTAGGATTAAATAGGACAATCACCAGTAACACATGGTGTAATTAAATCATTTTCAATGGCACAAGAGCTAAATGCCCATCTGAGAAGGAGTTCTAGGTAAACTCAATCATTTACAGGAGTAGTTCAATTTAGAGTACTATATTCAACTTCATAATCTGTGTTTCCTAGATAAGAACTGAGAGTTGTAAGAATGAATTTGAGTTTTCTACCACTGAGATGGGCACAGAATATTCAGAGGTTACTTGCTTTTAAAATATTATGTTTTGCAGAGTGAGGAATTAATACAAACAAATGCAAAGAGGATGGAAAAGTTTTGCCTGGCTTTATAAATTCAGTAAGCAAAGTAATAGTCTCCAAGAACACAGGCTTCTCTGATCTTTCTCAATTTGTGTTGTCTCTATTCTTCTTAAAAAATCAGGAGGAAAGAGATGGATTCTGAAAAACAGCTCGTCTTCTGTATGAATATTTGTGCAGAAGGCTTTTTTGTTGTTTGGCTGTTTGGTTTTTGGTTTTGGTTTTTTTTTTTCATTGCTGTTGTTTTTCAAAGAAGAATGAATACTGAACAAATAACATATTTTTTAACAAGGTCATGTCACTTTCCACTAGACCAGGTTGCTCAAAGTCCTACCCAACCTGTCCCTGAACACTTCCAGGGATGAGGCATCCACAGCATTCTGTGAATTCTTGGGTATTTAAAAAGGCAAACCAAACCAAAACAAAAGAAACACACACACAAAAACAAACAAGCAAACAAAACACACTCACCAAAACAAAACAAACAAAAAACCCACCATACATAAAAAAAACCCATCACCAGAATTTGTGAAGGTAGGAAGTAATTCCAGAAATTAGACAGTGATAAATGTACATACTGTCTTTAAAGAAAAAAGAAAGGAAAAAATAACATAATCAGGGAATTGTAGCTAATCTAGGTTAGCTTCAGTATACAAAAAACACCCAGAAAACCTGGATAAAAAAAATAAACCATCTATTTTTAACAGTCAACATGCATCTGTCAAGAGCAGAACAAATAAAAACAGCTTAATGTCTTTCTGTGACAGGACAAAAGTTCTTGTAGGTGAGAAAAGAGTATTAAGTGTCACATCTTTGTCATGTCTTAGTGCAGAATCTGTATTCTGTATATCTGATATCTGTATCAGAATGCCTTTAACATTTTCAAAGGTAAGTCAGGGAAACATTGTCTAGATGAAACCATAACAGAAAGGTCTGTAGATAGTGTTCAATGGGTAGTCCTCAAACTGAAAGCTGCATCCAGCAAGGTAGTCAAGGAGTCTGTTCCAGGTTTTCTCAGTTCTGTAATTAAAGATTCAAACACTAGATGAGAAAAATGTTAATCATCGAGCCTTTGAGTACATTAAATGAGTTGGAATCAGTCCAGTGGAGAGTAACAGGGCTGTTCAAAGAAATGAGAAAATGTTGAAATAATTGGGGTTGTTTAAAACAGAAAACTGAGAGGATAACATGATAACGATTGTCAGGTATGTTAAAGGCTGTCACTAGGAAGAAAATAGTCCACAAGGAATAGGACAAAAAGAATGGTCACAGACCCATCCAAGCACATACATTTCAAATGATTCTATTGATCTCTGCAGTTACAGACATGCACTGCCCATATTTAGAGCTCTATCTTTTTCTCACCAATTGAGTAATATAGCACAGCACCTACAAATTGGGTCTGTAACCAGTAGTCAAAGCAATGTACTGAAAGTGTGGAAAGGATTGAAGTGAGATATTGTTTCATCTGTGACATCTTTTTATTTCCCTTATTTTATTCTTTTAGGGTTCTCTGATACAGATGCCACAATAATTGTACAACAAAGAAATAACTCAGAAGTGTGTGGTTTAGGGTGCCATGATATTCAGATTTATTTTTAAGTAATTTATGTACCCACTTCCACGTATTTCAGGCTATGTAGCTATTTCCATTATGCACTAATGTGCAGGTTTAGTCATCATTACATGCAAGTGAATGTCAAGAAATCCTTGTTTTTTCTGCTAGATTTCACTAATGTAGAAACAATCAATCAGTACCACCCACTTAATTCCTAGTCTAACAGTCTGTTTACAATGGAGCATTTGTGATGTTGCCTGTCAGTTCTCATTACCTTTTGATCAGTTAGCTTCTTAGGAATGGCACTGCCAGAAGCAGTTGACATTGACAATAGAAGTGCATTTAATAGAGCACACTTATATGTATATGTTAGTCATTTCACAGTAGACACAATAAATTATGTTAAATTTTAGTGACAGTTAAATCAGACAATTTTAGGGTTTGAAGACAATTAGGGTGCTGTTGCTTAAACTAGATTGGAGCAAAGATAGAGCTTTTTAGTATCAAGCAAACCTCAAATGTTAAGTTCTGGGATAAAATATAGCCTCCTGGTTTAAAAACATGACTTATATCCTTTCTTTTAAACTTTCTCTAAACCAAACTTCCCAACATTTAAAACCTGATTTTTAAATTTTTTTTTTAATACATTCTATCTGCTATATTCTTAGATCTAACAAGATCTCTATATTATTTGTTGAGGCAAGAGAGATGCTTCATTGAGCAGAAATTTCACATCTCTGTCTTCATAACTGTCTTGTCTTCCTCAAATAAAATCTTATTTATCCCTGGAAAGTTCCGCTCATGTCATGTTCCTCTTTACATAAATAATTTAATTTCTTGAAAGTTTTGATATGTGAGTCAAAAAAACCCCCGTTTTTCCAAAATACCAGTATTTTTCAGAAATGTTGCAGACCACTTAGAGCTACACCGTGAGAGAGCTGTGTCTAGGTAGAACCTTTAAGTGGTCATTGCCCTAACAGGGTGATTCCACCATAAAGGCTACCACACAGGGTTTTAAGAGCATTTAGAGTGTGCTGTAGAGACACACCGCATGCTCTACTGGTGTGTGTCAGACATGACAGACAGTGCATAATACATGTGATGGCTTAGATGTGGGAACTCCAGCCTCCTCATTCACTCTAGTAAATCTACTTCTGAAGGTCTACATCAGTGTTTTTAGTTAGGTTTATTAATAATGATTTAGACCATCATTCCTTATATTTACATATTTGCTAAAGTACTCGCAGTAACTTCTGCATTTTGGTAGTGTTTTGAAAAATGTGTTCCAGTGATAGAATTTAAAAGGTGTTTCTTACAAGTGTGGTAAAAGAACAAGTGAGAGGAGATGAATGATATCAAAAAAGACCCACCTGAAAGAGAGAAAGATTAATGATCTAGTTAGTCAGTAGATGAGAGAGCCATTGAAAACCAGAATCACAATTCCTATTCTTATCTTATTCTTACACACGGAATGAGTTGTCTAATTTTTCGGAGATATTTTTCAGATAGTTCACTTTTTGTTAAACTGAACTTTCATCCCAACTTTTATCTTTCTCTAGAAGTCATTTTCTTTAACTTTCTTGATTCCAAGTATATTCCAGGTGGAAAATAAATGCTGAGAATTGATACCCTTGTTCCAAAAGTTTTAGCTCATGAAGAACTGTTTTGAAATTTTCTCTAAGCATATGGGGCTCACACACTGCAGAACAGAGGGCAGCCTGCAGCTATCTGATAGATAGTAACTCTAATAGCAAACAGTTTAAATGAGAATCTGTTAACTATAAGGAATCCACTGAAAAAAACCCAACAAAAACTAAATCCCTAAAAGGCAAAAAGAAAGAAACAATTTATCAAAGTTCAAGTAAGCTCAATTAAAGTAGTAAACCCAGAAGGGTTTTCTGTTCCATCATAATTTGATAACCATATGAATGTGTTGTGATTACTTTTATTTTGTTCACCAACTTCCTTTGATCCTGTATACATTTTTTTAGCTACATTCCAGCCAAAAGACAGACTTACAAAGTGAATGTGCAAATATTCTCAGTGGATGGTTCAATTTTATTCAAGGATTAAATGATTTTTAGTACCTAGTGCAGTAACAAGAAGAATAATGAGGAAAAAAATAAATATCTCTCTCTATATATCAGCTTTTTCATTTGTCATTTCCATAACATATAAAATGAGGTAAGGCTTTTGCAGAGCAGTACAAATCACAGTGCCTTCTACATATAGCACTGAAAAACTATTCTTGCCATGCCTCAGCAGTTTTAAAACTAAAAAATGGTATTTATTTCTCATCAATGAGACAATGTTAGAATGTAGCTTAATATCTGCAGGAAGAAAGGCATGTGAGGGACAGGACACTTTTTAAATAGGGAAAAAGCATAAAACACAACAAAACCCAAAACACTGTGGCTGGAACTGTTAAATCCCTACTTAAGAAAAGCTTTAGATGCTTTAAATATATCCAGGATAAAATGTGAAAATTTATGCTGCCTAACCCTATTTTGCTTATCTTGTGAGACATACTCCAGTGAAATGTAATATACTTCTTGGGCTGCTTTTCAAATAACCTGGGGCAGCCAAAACAAAACCATTCAGAATAACAATTTATTTTACAAACTATTTTTGATTGTAACAGCTGAAGTGAATGCATTTGTGACCATGCCTTTATGATTTTAACATTTTCTTTACTTGGTTTGGTTTTGTTTATGTGTTTGTTTGTTGTGGGGTTTTGTTTGTTTTTTGGTTCGTTGGTTGGGTTTTTGGTCTGGATTTTTTTGTTTGGTTGTTTTGGTTTGGTTTGTTTTATTTTCGTTTTTTTTGTCTTTGTTTTTGGTTTTGTTGTTGTTTGGATTTTTGTTTGTTAGTTGCTTTTTTTTTTTCCTTAGAAAAACATTAACATAAAATCAAGTGTTACTGTAAGGAACAAAACTGCTGATCATGCGTAAATCAAGAAGATCAGTTTCCCTTGGCAATTCTCTGCAGAAAGACAGTCTAGTTCAAGAAGAAATCTGGCATAATTACCATAACTAACACTCTTTCTATAAAATCTACGCTTTAGGTTTAATAATATGCTAAAGCTCTCCTTTGATTAAGCCAGTTGGCAAGACTCTGTTCCAGGGATGAATTCCTGTATGAACTTGGGCAACATATCTAAGACTGACCCAAGTTTACCTGTGATTTATGTGGTGAAAGTCCTGGGCAGCAATTACATCTCCTTATTCTCAATGTTTCTCAACACTGTACAAGATGAAGTGTGGGCACATCTAGAGGCATATTAGTCATTTAAGTGATCATGTCTAGTCTTCATATGGAGAGCTTAGGAAGCCAGTGTTCCTCATAGGATTTGATACCTAATTTCAACTGAAATGGTTGAAACTGAACTTAATGGTCCTTCTTTTGCCCATCTATTCATTAGAGCATTCAGGAAGCTAATAATGTGAAGGGGTTTAGCTCTACGTTTCTCATGTCCTAGGAAGGTTCCATACATTTTAATGAATTCCAAGTACCTCCTTTTCTTCACTGCTCTTAAAACTGAACCATGTAGAAGCCTTAGGCCAGAGGAAGAATAGGAAAGTGTGAACCCAACATTACTTTAGGAGTCAGACTTTTCAGCTGCATCAGAAGACTTGAGACTAAGTTTGAGACATCCAAATTTAGCCTACTACCTCTAAGCATGAGCTAGGTATCTAAACTGCTTATGGCCTAGAAATCAGCTAGTCTGTCCCATTGCTGAAGTCTACTTTAGAATGGGACATATTGTCTTCAAAGCTCTATTGCTTGTATTGACTACTTCTCTGTAGACTGCCATTTTGTATCCCCAGTGCATATGTAGGCATTATAAGCATGTCACCCTGTAATACAGTATTGCCAAGTCATCAGTTTTGTACCGAGTTTGCTGTGCCTTAGGGCTGAGACTTGCCAGGCTTGACCTCTCAAATCTTCTTGATGGTCAACAGCTTTTTCTTACCTACTTTAGCTGTGACAGCAATATTTCTAACTCACCAGTTCTAAGTCTACTTTGTATTACTTCTGTTTATGGCAGAATTACAGTACCAAGCGCTTCTTCTATGTACAATGGGATATTTTCAACACTTGCTTAGTGATGCAGTAGAGAGAAATGCATAGGCTTGGTATGATAGCAGAGACACTGAGAAACAAAGACATGATGTAGATCAGTACAGGTGTGGGATAATAAGAGATAGGGCACAGCCTCAGCACTGGAGAGCTGGCTATAAAGAACTCATCCATGATCATTTAAGAAAATGAAAACCTGGAGCTGGAGAAATTTGGTTTTAGGGATAGCAGAACAAAGAAATAGTACCTAATGTGCATTTCTGAAAAAAAAAATATCTTCAAATATATTTGGGAATATACTGATTTAAATAAAAAAGGAAAATTATAATAAATTCCTATAAAAATGCCACTGAGAAATGCAGTTTATGTTTTAAATACATAAACTCCTGAGCTGTTTATAGCTGTTTGGTTGTACAATGTGCTACAGCACTTCTGATATATTCTTGCTTAGCTGACCTTGGTGAGTAAACAATTACTTTGAAGCATTAACAACTGTTTGGAGAGAGAAAAAATCATGTCTGTTTATGACAAGCAGTCATTTGGATAGAAACACTAACTGAAAGAGTCAGCTAGGCTCTACCAACAGACTACCAAATATCATGATTAGTTAAAATCCAATGAGAAAGACCTAGACATAGTTTGTGTACCTATTTCTGGGGTCAAAGCCATTTCACTTGGAGAGTAGAATTTCATGTTTGAAGATGACATTCCCTCAATCCTGGTAATGTTCCTATACACAAATGTTTCCTTTACGTAGGGTTACAGCAGCCTAAATCTGCATTTAAAGTTGCTCTATAACAAAGATGAGATAAATCCTTAAACACTGTAAAAGGAGCAACTCTGTGCAGAGTCTACAGGAAAATGGACAGGTGATATTCAGACCACTTTTATGCATGCATGCATGCTCAAATCTTTCTCATCTGCTTTTGATGCTGATCAGTGAGACATAGCTATCTCCACGGTGTAATTTCCAACCATTGCAGGGAGTAGCCAGCTATTCTGTGAAGCAATCTGAATTTCATCCCTGTTGGATAGGATGGCTCAAGTATTGGAATGAATTTTTTGACAGTTAAACTTTGAGATACTGAGGCATTTCTGACAGCCTGAAATATTTTTCTTAACGTAGAAAATGTTGGATGGTGATTTCAAATGCAAGTATATGTTTCGATCATTGGGAAGGCAAAAAATTAATTAATAATGTCATAGGAAAGAAAGAATGCAGTGCAGAATATTAGCTAAAAATGCCATTCACTCCAGAAAGAGTAGATACATGTCACAGCAGTGCAAATGTGTCCTTATTTGTTATTTTCTTGGTGTGAACACTTCAGTAGAGAATATTTTTGGCTGTATAGTAGTATTGTCTGCAAAAGTTTTAAGAATACAATATTTCAATAAGAAAATTAGAATGATCATGCTAGACCAGTGGTCTGTCTGTCCCAAAGCCTGTCTTCAGCCTTTTTATTTTCTTCTATTTTCTGTCTTCTGTTGTTTCAGAGCTTTAACTCAGCAGTCTCCACTTTAAAACTTGCCAAAGAATGTAGTAGAATAGGCTGAAATTCTACTGTGGGACAAAAATAGTGTTTCCATTATAATGTGATGGTGCCTAACATGTTTAAATACTCAAGAAAGAAGTGGTGGTTTTGTATAGGACAATCCTTATTTGTTACGGCAGAGATAAATTTATCATTTATGGTTTATCTGTTCATTCATCTTGTATCTCTTTTTTTTTTTTTCCCTTCCTGCTGGAAATATATAACAACCAGGGAGGAAAGGCATTAAAGATTTGATTAAAAAGATCAATTGCACTTCCATGCACTTTGCTTATTAAGTTGAAAAGTCGCTGTTTTATCAGTTAGATGTATGCATAGATTTGTGGTATTCAAAAAAAAAAAAAAGGAAAAGCAACAACAAAAAATAATCATAGAAATATCATACTTTTTTCTCATTATTACACAATAGTAGACAAAAATATATAACAATGATATTTTTCTGGTGACAGAATATGTGGCAGATTAATGATTGTTATTTGAATCTACATTTTAGTTCATTTTGCTTCAGGACATAAGTTAATAGGATATTGATGGCATTTGATCTTAGAACTACGTGTTCTGTAAACAAAGATTGTGTAAATTCTAATAGGTCATTTTGCCACCTGAAGTCTGGACCCTCAAAATGTGTGTATGTTTCCTGAGAACAATAATAGAAAAAGTAAATATTTTTTTAAAATACAGACACTACTACATGATTTTTCCCCTTCCCAAAGATGAATTTTCACTGCCTTGTTTACAGAAATGTTGCCTTGGTTTCTGTAAGAACTTAAGCATGAAAATGTGTTCAGTTACAGCATTTTTTTGGCAGATTTTGAGCTTTTTTAAGCTTCTTTTTCAATTGGACCACTTTGTTATAAAAATATTGCTTATCAGCCAGACAGAATCTTAAGATGTGTACTAGTTATTTGGTCCCGTTCTTTTGGCAAAGAATGTAAAACTTGAAAGAACCAACCAACCAAAGTCAAAATGTATATTCTTATATAATACAAAGCTGTATTTTTCTTAGTAAAAGACAGATTCTGGAGGTTGGAGAACAGTAAGTTCACATATTATCTTCCCTCTTGCACTTAATGCATAGGATAAAACTAGCATTACACATTTAGAGCTTTTTATGTTTTGAACTCTTGGCACTTGCTCTGAGCAGCTAAAAACTAGTAAAATTAGCACTATTTTTTCAATGGCATAATTTACAGTATGAATCAGTACACTATATGAAAAAGATTATAGAGATGTAATTTGGAAACTAAAGAACATGCCTTTCTTTTACCCTTAATTTTTAAACTGAATATGATATATAGTGAAACTATCATACTTTTTCAAGACATAGAAAGGTACATTTATTCAATTTGCATGAATAAATTTGAACTGTGGCATGCATGAGATGTCTTATTAAGAAAATATTCTTATTAAATTCTTAAGATAGAGATAAATCCATCTTTTAGCCCTGTGTATGTTTCCTTCACTCTTTTGTTGGTTCATTTTTATGTTTGTTGTTCTCCCTCATAAAACGTAATTAAGAAAAAACCCCTTTTTTTCAATAAATTCTTTTATTCTTTCAAGTGTTTGCAATAATAAACCATAGTACCGTTTTAAACTTAGTTTCCTGGGCTCATAAATTTGAGGGAAAAAGGCATGAACAAAAGAAATATTTGTGACTGAACAGCTTTGTGGCACAGATCAGCATCTTCCTGCTACACCAAATTAGGAAATACCTAATCAAATAAAAATTTGGTGAAACATGTTTTCAAAATAATTAAGGATAAGAAAATATGCCACTCTTTCAAGATAATGTGGCTTAAGCTTTTCGAAAAGTAAAATGCAACTAGAGCTTAAAATTAAAATTTTAGTTGCTTAGTGTTTAGGCATGGAGAATAGAAAATAAATTAATTGTAGTTGTGGAAGAATGCAAAGTTTCATATTTAATCCATTAATGACATAAAGTGACACAGCTGCTGACTCACCGAGTGTAGGAAAAATACAAGGTCAGTTAAATTTAGTTTTGTGGGGATTTCAAAAATACTGATGGGATGACAGATACTGAAACAGAAACTTAGATGTGCTTAGAGATCAGTCTGGTATTTTTCATGTTCCTAGTCCCTTCAACATTTCTTGAGCATTTTTCTGTTTTCTCTCAAACCTGGTGAAAAAAACAGTGATTTTTAATGCCTCACTTTAATGGGTGATAATAATGTAAGGTGTTTATAATGTAAGTAATGTAAAGTACAAGTGTTTGATTGTACTAGGGAATCATAAAAGATCTAAACTCAACAGGTTAGTCCAAAATGCTGTTTAAAGGTACTTCTCTGCACATGAAAAATACAGAAACACTTCTAGTCCGATGCAGGCAGAACAAAATGTTCTAGCAAGTTATCAGTTTGTAATTTCTCATTATCGATCTGGTAATGCCTGGGGAGAAAGAAAACAGAAAAAAGAAGAGAAAGAAGAGAAGAGAAGAGGAGAGGAGAGGAGAGGAGAGGAGAGAGAAGAGAGGAGAGAGAAGAGAGGAGAGAGAAGAGAGGAGAGAGAAGAGAGGAGAGAGAAGAGAGGAGAGAGAAGAGAGGA
>JANHFX010027339.1:2392-15431 GCA_027560015.1 Chloroceryle amazona
AAGGAAGAACACAATTCTTCTCCCTTCAAGATGGTATTATACCTGAAAGAAAAAAAATGGTGGAAATGCATTCTGTCCCAAAGGTTGAGGGGTGAAGGAACAGGAAGCAAAGCGTTTCAAGTAGTTTCAAGGTTAGGCAGTTTTCTAAGTAATGTGACTATAATGTACAAAGAACTCATTTTCCATGGATATTATTATTCCATTCTTACAGAGGATATGAGCAATTTGAATTTATTTTGATTGTTAGGTAAAATGCATCTCTAACCTGTAGCACAAGAGAGCAATGAGGAATGCAAGACTTTGACTTCAAATATCCAGAAGCATGCTTAAGTATTTCCATTAAAGGGATAGTGTGACAACATCAATAATTGTAAGTGAGTCTTAATGTATTTCTGCTGTGTTCACTGCATGGGAAATACTACAGAGCTTGTTCATATAGCTTCTAAGTGAAGATTTTTCATTGAAAGCTCTTATTATCATCTGTGATGGTTTACATCATGTTGTAGAGTAGTGATAATTTATATACACTTTTTTTTACACTTGCTTATTCACAGTCTCCAAGATGTCTTTCACTTTGGTTACTCTGCTGTTCATTTTCATACCCTCCATTTTTTCAATCTAATCCTAGGACCATGCTATAATTCACTTGGCAGAACTTGTGCAGCTGTAGTCTTATTTTTATTATGCCTGAGATACTCAAGGGCTCCTTCTTTGACTACCAGAACTAAGACCTTGCAGGATTTGGTATGGTTCCAGCAACACTTTATGCATAAATCTTTTCATGTTTTACAGCTCAGCTTTTAGCTGATACTTGTTATTCTTGGAGAATGCCCATGTTTCTTCTCTGTCTGTTTTAACCAGTGGTACAAATGTGCCAAAAATCCTTTTTACTGTATAAGGGTCTTCATAAAAATTTGGTTTGCAGCTTGTGTTAGTTTAATTAATGTTGGTAGGAAATGTTATGGAAAGTACCCTTTGTGTTGTGTGTTAAATTCTTTTTGTATAATATCTTTTCTGTCTTCATCATTGGTCTTTTTTTGGATTATATACCAACTATTATAGAGTAGTTGTGAACCAAATTAATATACAGTCTGCACTTATACCAAAATAAAAGAGTCTGATTTTCCTTCTTAAGAGATATAAAGTATCTCACATCCTCAGTCTTGCTTGTTTTCTTTCCGCATTTTCTCCAGGTGCACTTTTTAAAATATTCATCCTAAATTTGTAGCAATGTAAACTCTCTGGATCACAAAAAACGCAGGTAGACCAGGAAGAGATGAGTTCGTATGGCATCATTTGCTGTTACAAATATTCCATCAATCTTTATTTTATGATTGTCATTTATACTCATTTAGTGAGCTTTTTATATTAGAATAGAATTTAAGATTCTTGCAGATGATACGTCTTCTTTTTTCATAATTTCTTATGTTATTTTGATTTCCTTTAAGTCAGCTTTTTACAATTTAAATCCTGATTCAGTTTTCTCATGCAACATGGAAGAGATTTTCTGCTTGCTTATTTACTTATCTATTTACTATGTCAACAATATATCTTTGAGCTCTGTAGTATATTACCAGACTTTAATGTGAATATGTATTTCTTTAAAGTATATGCTACAAATAAGTCTAGGAAATCACAAGCTGGTTTATCTATTCAACTCTAATGAAGTACTGATCTCTCTGTCTTGAGTATTTCAGCCTTTTCTTGTGCTGAGGCACTTTTTCTGCAGCACTGAAGTCACTGGAGCTACTACATTGAGTCTAAAGGAAATGGAACTGGTAAATTCTAGTGTGGGGAGACAAAATAAATAAATTCATATTTTATTGTACAAAATCAAGGAGCTGAACTAGAAATAGCAATATTTTTGTATGGCTTTTGACTAAAAGAACTTACATCATCCCAGATAATGTTGGTCCATCAGTGGTATAGCTCCACTGCACTATACAAATGAAATTTGAAATGAGGCCAAAATTTATGGGAAAAATATGAATTGATTCTTACTATTACTTGTTTTTTTTTTCTGCACTCCACTCACACTTCTTTTTATTATAGCATCTTAACACTTAAGTGTATTTTTTAACATCCTGCTTGTGTGTTGCATAACCAATATTATTTATTGTTCAGATAGATTCAAATTATGAAACTATATAGAAGAATAATTTACTGAGAGCATGCTGTTAAGGGAGACTAACAGGTGACAATAACTTCTCAAAATAATTATGCAGTCTGCAGATTATTGCATTGTATTGCATTGTACTGTGTTCTTTGCCTTCACAGATGGTCTGCATAATATAATTACTTATTACTGTTTGCTTACAAAAAAAAAAAAAAGGTATCTGTGAATGCAATAGCCATGGTGAAAATTCTCAGTTAATTCTATATTTTTTTTTTCTGTTATACATAAACAAAAACATTAACTCTCCCTTTTTTCTTTGATGCATACATGCATTCCTCTTCCATTTCTATTATTTTGCTCAGTTAGTGCATAAGCAACATTTGAATATGTATCACTGCCCAGGCTTTACTTAATCTTCATGATCAGAAAAAAAGTATTGTTTTTTGCAGGAACATGAGCCTGGTTATGATGCCAGCATATGTGTTATGGCACACATTAAAATAAATAAAACCAAATCCGGATACAAGAAAAAACCCACCAGCACATACATAAGAAAAGTATTTCCGTAGTGGAGAAACTACAAATTTTGCAATGTTTACCTTTATTTTTTAACTACATGATTTTAAGACAGAAGTTTGCAACAATCCTATAATGAGCAACGTGTTGCTAATTTCATAGTGGATATAACCAATATGTTAAGGTATCTGTCATCACATGACTAAATATTAATGTATATGCCCTGTCAGATGAGTACAATGCAAGGGATTCCATGATACAGTACTTTTGCATATCATGCCTTTTATATATCATAGGTATGCATGTGATGATGTGATGAGAGTGGTGCTGCCAGGCCCTCTTGAAGGAGCGTGATAAAAGACAAAGCTATCAAGGCAATCCATTTAGTGTCCTGCCTCCTTCATCACCATATCCAAACAGCCTTCAGGTAGCCAGGAGAAGGACCTTAAATGTAACTGAATTGCTCTGGTGGTCTGGATCCACTTAGTCATTTTTTGTTCTTTCACTTACATGGGAGTGTCCTGAGTATCATATAGAATACGTATGGTCCTAGAGAAGGAGCCAGAGATCAGGATTCTCCCATCACTACGACAACTTGGCCATCTTGTCAAAGGACTCAAAAGTTAGGACATATTCCTTGGGGTGTAAGACATTGTGAAGCTGTCCAGACAGGGAAGGGAAGTGAACTCAATGAATGCTATAAACTTTAAGCTATTACAGAAAAGGCAAAAGCAATCTTTTTCACCAATGCCATAAAAGAAGTGAGGCAACTGCATTTTGTGAGACCATTCCTATCAACTTGTGCTAAGCATGTTATGAGTCTAGAGGACCTGCCTCCTTAGAAAAATTGAGGAGAAGAATATCTTGTCTGGAGGTCTGATTCAGACATGAAACTGCTTTGGAAGCACAGTTCTAGACATGCAAAACTGAAATGCTAATTTTCCGGAGAAGCTTATGGCCTCCAACAAGTTAATGCTCAAGCAGAGTAGTTATCTCCAAGTTCAGAGAAGTGGTGAGTGAAAAATATTTAGATCACAATTTTTTATTTAAGTAGGCAGTTTAATTTAGGAATTGCTTTACTAGTATTGGTAGCTATAAATCATGGGACAAGCTGCTTAACTGGGCTTAATTTAAAACGAGAGAGACTTCTTACAGTATTTTAATCAAATGGTGACAATATTTGCTGATATGAAAATGAAGAAGTTGTATTCTATTTCTGTAAAACGATCCTTGGGTATAACAAATATAACTTTAGCACTTCCTATGCATTTTTTTCAAAATATATAGTCATAATGAAAGAGGAAGTTATGCTCTGACAGTAGGAGTTTGTGATTAGTAGCTTTTTCTTAGTGTAAACACATCTACTGTGAAAGACAGCAAAGTTGTTCATGCTGTATTATTCTCCTTTATAGCTTTCTAGAGGTAGAAATTAATATCAGTTATAGTATATGTGTGTCATTGTTATGCCCTTTGTGTGATGCCTAAGTATTTATTTTCTTCTCAAAGTATACTCTAAAACGAGAAAGTTGCAGATACTTCCTCCAGCTTGCAGGAAATTGTGACAGATTTTAGAGACCAGAACTAACTCAAAACTCAAGGGACAAAGAAAAAGTTATCTTTTAGGTGGAATTTTTCAGAACTTACAGTTATCACTGTCATAAATTAGGAGTCCCATGGACAGCTGAGCAGTGTTCTACAGTGGGGTAGTGTTGACTCAGATGTTACAACATTAATAGAGGTAGCTTCAGAGTGAGTTTGCTTTTGTACATAGGTGGAAATAATAATAATAAAAAATCTTATCTTGTACACATTTGTAAAGTCTGAGAAAAAATTTTTTCTTCATCCTCAAGATACTCTCCAGTGTAACAAGCATGAACAAATCAACTTGTTTCTCCAGACTATGTAATACATTTTCCCTCTAAAGAAATTGTGTCACCTTCATCAAGGATGGATTATTAGCATATAGTGGAATCCAAACACTGAGTGGCCATAGTCTGGTGTTAACTAACATCTGCCACAGGCAGAGTTAGTTTTATTAATAATAGTGTGATTAATGGTGAGTCAGTGGATATGAGCGTTATGCCTGGATTAATTTTTGTTTATTGTCTATGGAAATCTTGTTTCTCCAAAAGGTCTGAGCTCAGAGCCAAGACCTTGGTTCAGGTCAGCATCTTATGCAGAGGCTTTAAAGCTAGCTTAGCAATTCAGATAACTCCCTGTGGAACAATTCAGAGGAATAGTCTCCCCAAACTCTGCAGCCACACTAGCCTTTTTGACCTTGTCCAGAACTCATAGGTTGCAGCTTCTTGATCAACTCAGCCTGGTACCATTAACAAATACCCGTGCACCTAACATGCATTTATTTGCCTGGGATCTTCAACTCTTTGAAGACTTCCAGGCTCCAGTGTAAGGTCTTGTGTCACCAGGACATAGTTTAGTTTTTACTGCTAAAAGAACAGCATCTGTTTGCTTTCATTGCGTTGAGTGCTTTTAATGAAGTACCATGAATCCTTGGTATCCTTGACTATGTTTGTTCTCATTTCCATTTCATCTCTGGGGTGCCCAGCACAAGAATGACATGAACCTGCTTAAGCATGTCCAGAGGAGGCCCACGGAGATGATTCATGGGCTAGAGCACCTTCCCTATGAGGACAGGCTGAGACAGTTGGCATTGTTCAATGCGAAGAAGTATCCAGGAAGACCTTAGAGCAGCCTTCCAGTATTTAAAGGAGGCCTACAGGAAAGATGTGGGGGGACTATTATCAGCAAGTGTAGTGATAGGACAAGGGCTAACTGTTTCAAATTGAAAGAAGGTGGATTTATATTAGATGAGGAAGAAATTCTTCTCTGTGAGGATGGTGAGACACTGAAACAGGTTGCCCAAGAAGTTCTGGATGCTTTGTCACTGGAAGTGTTCAAGGCAAGGCTGGATGGAGATTTGAGCAACATGGTCTAGTGGGAGGTCCCTTCTAACCCAAAACATTCTATGATTCTATAATTCTATAGTTGTATGATTCATCTCCTGCTTAGAAAATCATGGCCTTTTCTGAAAGTGTTTTAGTCAGCCAGGATGGAATACATATGTCTCAGATGTTAAAACTTTTATTTCTTCTAGGAATCTGTTGTCTTAGTTCTCGTCTAAATCATTATGGATGCTTTAAAACTGATTGAAAATGCTAGAGGAAAAACATTTTTGGTAGGTCTTTGCTGGGATTTTGAAGTATTCTGCAGGTGAGTTATTTTTTTCCAAAATGGTCCAAAGTTGGGATCTCACCAGCTTGTCCACCTGATATTTTAAGCATACTTTGTAAGCTGATTTGGGCCTAACTAACACAAAGCATCCCAAGTTGTATTTTGTAGGTTAACACAACCATATCAGGTGTTGTTCCTGAGCTCCAGGATTATTGGTTTGACAGGGAGCCAAAAACCCCTAATCTCAGCTTTCAGCATTATAATTTCTTGAATGACATGGATATTGGTGTATATAGATACCAATTATGAAAGCAAGGCCTACCATGGTATGGAGGTATGGGATGGTTCATCAGAAGTGTTTCACTTGCTTTGTGGAGGATGGTAAGTGTTGGGGGGTGAATTTGAACAACAACAACAAAATTATACAGGATAAAATCACCTTTTTGCATACAGCTAAACAGATTACTCTAGTAAGTCACCTAACTTGTGTAGACACATTTGGAATTATAGCTAATTTTGTAGTTACATTTAAAACTATCTATATTGCTGTGTTTGTAGCTGTGTACCTCTTAAAGTAGCATGGAGACCCTCCCAGTAACAAGATAAGGAAAGGAATGCAGAAAAAGGGGAATTTAGACCATAGTGTTCACCACACTTCTGTGCTGTGCAGCAATAGCTAATTGAAGACAAGACAGCCATCCTAGCTGCAGCTATGGCAACAAGATTTATAGTACCATTATGATGCTGAATCAGCATTGTGATTTTCACATGGGAAATACCAAAACTGTGGAGAAGAGAGCCTTGAAAAGTTACAGGGTTGAAAATGAAGTTATTCAGACTAAAACAGAAAGAAAATCTGAGATCAAAATTTTTGCAGTTATTAGTCATATGCGCAATGCCAAGGGAATTTATGCAGCTAGGTACATAGCAGCGGTGTAGGTACGTAGTAAGATTTTCTAAAAAGACTGAGTTGTCCAGTTAATGAAAACCAGTTTATTATTTGAAATTTTGCACATGGTATCAGTATGTGGTTGGGTTTTTTTTGTGATATGATAAAGTTATGAATGATTATCAAGAACATTCTGAACTTGGGGATTATTTTTTTTAGTTACTAACTTTTCAAAAATTTGTCTGCATACAGAGCTTAATTGGCTAATTGGTAAAGGATTGTTTTGTTAATCAGTTTTATAGTAAATTCATACATTTACTAGAATTAAAGCTAGAGTAAGTAGTATAATGTTGCAAGATATATAATGATACAAGCACTGTAATGATAACAATATATAATAAAACTGGCTTATAATTTGATTTTACCCTTCTTGATACACTATATTGGATTAATTGCTTACATTTTTAATCACAGTTTGGACTTCAGAGACTTTTGATGGGGAAAAAAAGGCTTTTAGATTCAGATAAATGCTCAATTTTATACTCTCTTTAAGCTTCAAAAATCCAGTGTATAGTACCATTTAAAAATAATCTAAACTATTCAATCAGTTTGATTTAATATTTTGCATAGTATTTTGTCTGCAGATGCTGTCATTTTACATTACAAAAGAAGTTACTGCATGCATTTCAAGACATGTTTTCTTGACTTTCTCCAAATTTCTAGGCCTGCAAAATATATAAGAAAACCTGCCACAGTGGAGGAATTTTATTTCCACTGGCATGGCCAGAATGTTATTTATTTCTGGGTTAGTAGACTTTAAGGCTAAGGGAACTATTATGGTTGTTTAGTCTGACGTAATGTAGAGCACAGAGTTCTTGTTTAATATTCTCTTTAGGTCAGATAAAAATATGAAATACATTATATACTGTTAAACAAAATACAAACTCACCACTTTCATAGAAAAAAATTAATTCTTTTATCTTAGATCTATCCAACCCATTAATTGTTGCCTTTTCTAACAGAGATGAGGATTTTCAGACAGGGCTTCAACTCAAGCCATTAGTGTTGAAGGAGAAGTTGGACAATCAAAAAAAGGAACAGAATTAGTCTGATATCCTCTTATATCAATTTATTAAAATCATTGCTCTAAACATTGCCAATAACTTTTGTCTAAGCAGGTAGAGGCTAAACTTGATTTAGGTCTATTTTTCAATTTTTTCATGGACTTCAGAAGGCAAGCATCAGGTGGTTTATGAGAGCAAGTATGCGCTTAAAAGTATAACAAAGCATGGTAGGTTCTTGTTTAAATGCAGCTTTTTACATGAAAATATTAAAACCAGTTTATAAGGTAGCTCAATATGTTTTCTGCTACTAACAATTGAGTTCACTTATGACTAATTTGTTTGTTTTTAGGAGTTATGATGCAAAATCAGAATTTACAGATATCATGAATGAACATTACATTTTAAGCTTCAAGTTGATTGGACTGGAGTAGATCTTGGGGATTTCAAGAGAGAAAGTGAGAGGGTCTTAAAGGGTAACTTTTGGAATATCTTCAAAATATAAGGAATATTGTGAAGAAAAGGAGAAAGCAGTATAATATTACACAGCAGGTGTTAAAGAGTTAAGCTATAAAGAGTAACATCAGTAGTACTTTTTTTTTATTATAAACTCAACCTAGTTAACAAACTGTTTTCTATCCACTGCCCACTATTAAAAAACACCAGGACACAACTGTAAACATTAACTTAACTTGTGTTAATGTTTATCAGTGTTCCACTTGTAATCGAATCCTATTAAAGCAGATGATGAAATAGATTATCAGACATGCATGTAATTGACAGTGAATAGTTCTGACATTTTCTCCCATCATGGAGTTGCAAAATCAATTCCTAAAAAATGGATTCTGAGCATTTACATAGCCTTAACATCAAAGAGAAAGGGTCTTTCTTAGTCCCTGTGAAATAGAATTCTATTATTTGTTCGTTTTGTTTTGTTTGAATGACAAAGTTTGTTTAGTTAAAATGATGTTCCAGGAGGAAACTGTGACCATTTTACCTGAAGAAGGAAATACAGCTACAAAGAAATATACACTTTAACCTGATAGATGCTACTTATAGTTCACAAAGAATTTATTAGTACTGGCGGTCTTTGCCTGCAGCTTAACTAAATCCTGTGAATAAAATGTATCTGAGTAAATGGAGATATCTTTACCTGAACTAGTCATTTTAGGCTTTTCTTACAGAGTGAGGAGAAACAAGCTTTCCCAGTGTGGGAAAGATGTCATAATGTAGGAAGTCTAAAAAAGATTAGATAACTCATAATCTGAAGCACCCTTTTTCTCTTTATTGTCTAAAAGACACTCTGGTGGATACCTGAGATGTAGAAATCTACACTGTAGGCATATAACTAAGGAGTTTAATCCTTCCTGGGAACAAAATCCTTAGTTTAGAAAAATCCATGAGAAATCTTTCTGTGGCTTCATTAGGGACAGACTGTCAACACGTGTTCTGAAAGAGACATACACACTATATGGAAGGTAGCTAAGTTTACAGAGATTGTTTTTCTGCTTCTAATTTTATACCTACACAACTGGTGTAACTGCCAAGCATTCATTATGTATCCACTGGTAGGGAGAAAATCTTTCTATTACACTCTGGCCCACAATTATTTGAATAATTTCTTTGCTCAAAGAAATGTGAAAAGAGAGAAATCACTTCTGGTGTGATTTACTCAAAGAAGGACAGTGGGCATTTTCAGAGAGATGAATCAGATTTTAAAAAGCTCTTGATGTGTGTCTATAGTAGTTAACAATTGTTTTTGCATATGTTTATGACGAAGATTTTTCACCACAATTACGAAGAGAAAAAAATTCCTCTTGCTTTAAGATAGACTACAAAAAATACTGTTTTCACATATCTTTGTGATGGCCGATAGTATCAGTGTTCAGTGCTTGGAATATCTGGGCATTTGTCAAATGTTATTTCGCAGTCAGCTCCTGTGACACACACACACACACACACACACACAGAGAAAAAGAGTAATTAATTATAATAAAGGGTGTCATGATGTGGAGAAGGCATTCAAAATCCACCAGACAGATTTTACTTCCAACTTCTCCTACATGTTTATTTGATCTATATTGCTAGACTGGAATACATGGTAAACATAGAATTCACAGTCATAGTGCCTTGTCTTTTGCTTTATCCCTTAAGGGAGATTTTTTTTCTGTTCTCATTTCTTTGTCCTTATAAGGAGCCTGCTAAAATGCAATAGAATAATTGTGAGTAACTGGTGACCCCATTTGGTCAAGAAAATGGCATTTTCAGAAGATGATAAACATACTCTTTTTAAAGCTTTTTTTGTGATTTTAATCACCATTTTAAAGTTGAAGATTGTGCAGTTATTCTGTTATTATTCTGTTTGATTGCATATGTGCCATTTTTCTGAGTAATCTTTGAACCTAACAGTCAGTTTCAGCTGATTCCATTTGAAAGAAAAGCAGAGGACTGAGTATGGTCTCACAAGTCCAGGGAAGTGGTGGCATTAGGCAGATGAGTAGGAGTAAATTAGAGCCTCATTTTTAACATCAATACCCCTGTGGATGATGTTAGAACCTTGACTGAGCATTATATATTATAGCTAATTATTATGCTTAAAAGTTCAGTGTAGCAACAGCGCTGTTGTCTCATGTGTGAGGAAAGGTGTTAGGAGATGTGGGTGAAAGGAAGGAAGGGGAAGTTATGATCGTCACAATGCGGGAAGAGGTTTACAAGACAAAGTCACAGGAAAATGCCATTTTTCATTAGTTTTGTTATTCAGAGAGCATTATTTTGTAGATTACAAATAATTCACCACATTTTATTAATAAATTTAATTAAAAACCAATAAACCTTTCAGATCTTAAGTCAACTTCCAGTTAGATATTGAAAAAATTTTGTTCCCTTCACAAAAAATGCAGTTAAAAAAATGAAACTTCTGGTAAATTTACTCAAATTCTGTGGCAACATCTGGGAACTGACTGAGCATAGCTATCTGTTCAAAATTACCAAGAAGTTTGATGGGCTAATGAAAGAAAGTGTGACTTTCTACCCACTGTTGCGGAACACAAGATTATATTGCAAATTTTTGAAGAGATACTGACATGTTCTTCATATGTGTAATACTGAAGAAGAATCAGATACTTTGATGGCTTTGTTCCATCTAATAAGATTTTAAAGATGTTATTTTGAACTAACAGTCATTAATTAATATAATAGGGTTTGAAATATTATGCATGAAAAAAAGCACAGAAGAATCCAGAATTAAAATAATAGGATAACTTCAACAGTATGATTATAATATGTGCTTCAGGTTTTTTTCATAGTAATGCAGTTCAGATTTATAGTACTTTTGCTATTGAAGTACAAAATCTGTAATTAGAGGTATAACTGTAATATGTGGCATATGTAGTGTGAAGAGTTGTATTTCTAAACAAAACTATTTTCTTAAAAAAATAAGCCGATAAAGTAGTTCTATAAAGTTAATTTTCATGTCCAACTCAACAGCCTCTTTCTCCAGCAACCTGCACATAAACACGCAGATTTCCTCTCATGTTTCTCTGCAGCAGGACTGTGCAAGTTGTATTGTGACACAGACTGTCTAGAACTGCAGAAAATCCAATAAAATAGCAAGAAAGTAAGATGTTATTTATATTTTTTTTATCATCTGCTTTATGGGGTCACTTGTACTCTGCTTCTTATTACAGAGGTCAGTATGAAAGCAAATGCTATAATAATTAATAGATGATATTTTTCACCTATAAAAGAAAACAGATTTTCATGCCAGCTTAAGTTCTGCCTAGAAATAGAAATATTTGAAAAACATATACTCTATTTTGCCATAGGAAGCAAAAACATTGGGAAATGTATATTCCCAAAAGAACAGTGTTCAATAAGTGGAATGGATTTAAAAGCTTTACAACAAAGCAAATTCCTTTTAAACAGTTTTCAGGAAATTTTGTATGCAAGCTATCCACACCTTTTCCTGACAATGCATTGTACAATATCTCTGAAACCACGTTTCTTTATCCCAGGGCTAACACAAGGATTTTAGTTATCTTAGACAAATGGAGGGTCAAGGTTTAGTCTTTTTTTTTGTTTAAATAAAAAATTGCTAAGGAACTTTACATAAAAGATAGGTGTATTTAAAAGAATATGTAGAGGTCAGTGCAGAGGGTGCCTCAAAGCTTGGTGGAATTTGTTTTCTCAAACAGACCACTGAGTAATTGTATTTGCATCTCATATTCCTCATATAGCCAAAGTTTTTCGTACTGCTTGGAATATAAAAACTATTTTCCTCAATTAAATTTGTATGATATCTCCCAAAAGTGATAAAAACAGTTTAATGAAATTTCCCTGGCTTTGGTTTTAACTGAGTCAGATAACATTTTTTATCTTATTTTCACAAAAGGGCAGTTTAACTTTAAAAACCCTTGTTCTATTGAACAGTTAGGTAATTCTTTATGTTTTAAGAATCAATTAACTCTAAAATTTTCACTATTTGATTATTATAAAGTCTCATCTAGGTTAATTTTTATCAGACGTAATAAAACTATGCTATTGACAAAAGCCAGAATTTGTATATGCAACCAAGTGAAATAAAAGTAAGATCCTTTAAAGGCTGGAAAAGAATCATAAATCTGAAAGATGGGCACAAATAAATTAGATTCATCTTCGAATGAAATCTCGTGCAAATATAATACAGCTCAGATGCAGGGGTTTCAATCTTCATTTATGCTACATTTCTAAACATCCCTGACCCTGAAAATGAGTACTGGAGAGGATTCCTTAGTAAGTCATGCCACTGTATTTTATGGCAAGATACATCTTCTGCATTTAAAACGTGTTTGTCTACTCTAAGCCATTCGTCAGGGCTCATTTTACCGTCAATGAAATTAAGTACCCCCCTAGATATACCTGATATTTTTGCACAGAACGGCTATAGTAGCTCTCCTGTACACCTTTTCTCCAACTCTAGAGAGAGCCTACCTGCCATCTTAGGCTGAGAATAACATCTAAATGGTTAAAGGTAGGGGAAGTGAGGTCTACCTTTTGTTAACTTTCTATGTCTATATATAGTATGGAAGTATTACTGTTGTTATTATTAGGAAGATATCCATTAATACCAGCTAGATCATGATTTGATATGTATGGACATTTTTGTTTATTGCAGGACTTTTCTCTTACAGCCGCCCCCCCCCCCCTCGCCTCCCCACTCCCCCCCTCCCCCCCACTCTCGTCCACTCCACCGCCCCCCTCATGCTTCAGTCGTCACGCCAGCGCATC
>JANHFX010027340.1:0-28405 GCA_027560015.1 Chloroceryle amazona
GGACCCAGCCAGCAGTCAATGCTGGGTGTTTTATTCATCCCTACTGGGACTACGAGGGGGCAATCACCCATGAGGAGTGAACTGTTCCATCTTGGCATATTCTGAGAGCGTGAGCCTTTAATCGAGGGAGATTCCTTGGAATCCATCCCAAAAAAATGGTGGCTAGTTCTACTGTGAGACCCCTCTTTGCCCCCCTCTCTTTTTTTTTTTTTCAGCACAATTCTTTAAAAACAAAAGCCATTAAAGAGAAGTCCCACCGTACCATGCACACAAACAGCAAGCCATTTTTACCTGAAGACAAGCCCAGAGATTTGGTCCCACAGCTCCACAAGACTGGCAAGTTCCCTGCATATTCATGATAAAAGAAGGTTTGTTTGCTTGTTTGGATTTTAAATAATCTAGTCCTTGAAGATTGGGAAACTTCTCTAGAAGACAGGCCTTGCCAAGCTGCAGCTTGCAATGTATCATTGCTTAACACCACAGCTGCAGCTAAACAGACCCTTTGCAGCGTTTTAGCTCCGTGACAAGTCTGAGCAGGGTAAAATGACAGTGAGAAATAGATCAGATGGGGTCGACAAAATCTTACTGGACATGGGCAGGGAACATCAGCACTGGAGGAAGAGTTTCAGCCTCTCCTCTATGGAGACAGGCAGTGTTTTCTTTGAAAAGCGAACATGGAAACCCACAGACAATAGCTACGAGGGAAAGGACTGACAACCAGAGCAGCCCGTACCTTGGATTTGAGCAGCAGATCATCCCTGGTCACCTCTCCTATGGAATCCAGGTGAGGACAGATGTCTCTTGTATCCCCCATTTTCACCAAGGCTCACCTGCGGGGGTGTTTTCCTAGGACAAGAAAGGATAGATCCTTTCAGCTACATGTCAGACTTGAGCTCTCAGACTGTAAGGAGATAAATGAGCATGTTTTGTATATCGGAGATGGCGATATCCATCTTTAAGGTTCGGAGATCAAAATGAATCTAAAACATCTAAAAATCTAAAGCAAAGGAGAAAGAAACACGGGAATAAAGCTAACAACCATCCCATGTGGAACGGGTGCTCAGGACACAGGCACAGCTTCAGCAGCACAGCTGCCAACTCGGCGTCAGGGCTGGGGGCGGATTCACTGTAGCCTCAAACAGTGGTACAGTGACCCACTGACCAGCCCCTTCTTAAACTCCCAGACTGTCCAGCTCACCGAGCACCTCTGAACGATGCAGAGTCCTACGGCAATAACTCCCATTAACTCCTACACGCTTTACATACATAACTTAACTGGCCTTGCATACCGTGAATTCTCCCTGAACCTGACCGGACCGCTAAGCTCCACTCTACCCGCCTGGATCTGTTCCTGTGTGGCCTGCCCAGAGTGATCCTGCTCTGGCAGAGGGGTTGGACTAGAAGATCTCTAGAGGTCCCTTCCAACCCCTAAGATTCTGTGATTCCCCTGAGAAACAGGGTGTTCTGTGGTAGCTCAGCAGGTAGGGTTGGAAAACAAACGTGGTGATCTGAACCAACTCCCTCTTGCCAAACACACACAACACGCAGCATGAAGATAGAAATCTAATGAGCTTGTTTGCATGAAACTTAGACTAAAAGTGAAAGGGCTCTGCAGCCCAAGAGACAAGTACTTAGCATACGGTATCTAGGGGCTTCCTGCTCCTGATAGGGTGCTGATCTGAATCTAACAGTCTGCTTTATCAAACCTTGCTGGTGTAAAAGAAGCTGGGTAAGACAGAATTAGACTTAAACCATCTGTAACAGAGATAAGCAGCCTTCAGTTTCTGTGGAATTTACCATTTGATAGGTCGATTTTTAACAATATGAGCTAGAAAACTCCCCCAGCTCGTGCACCCAAGCACCACAGGTACAGAGGATTTCATAGCTCCGTGCTTATGAACACAATAAACACTTCCATGGTGGTCAGTGGGTATGTAAAAGACTTTAAACATGTCTCAGTAACACACTGCTGTAAAAAGAGAGATGAGAAGAGTTTGTGTTTCTTAGGTATAGTTTAAGTAACCTCCTTTGTGGCTGCTGAAGAAAAAAAGAAGGCGAGTGATATTAACAACACGCGTCAGGATCCCAGATATTACTATGGGCTGGAAAGGAGGCAGATCTGAAAAGCCAACATCATTACAAAAAAGAAGTGGAAAATTCTGATGGCGTTAATGATGCCAGCAGCATGGCTGCTGCTCTTGGTTGTTTTCACATTTTGAGGACATTTGAAAGAGCTCCTGGTGTTGCCTGGTCTGAATCACTGACAGGAGGGAGAAAAGGGGGAAAAAAAAGATAAACAAAGAAGCCCTATCAGCAACACATCTTGGGAGCTGAAAAGCTTGCCTAGCACATTGCATTGGCAGAAGACAAACCTCAAGGATAATTTTATAACCAAGTTTTTCCAGCACTCTTTGGAACTGAATAAACTGAACTGGAGAAGCAAAGCAAATCTGGAGGGGGAAGATGCATAACAACTGAGCAATTTCATGCAGCTTCACAGGGAAGCAAGACAGGGTGTTAATAGCTTGATTTAAAAGAGCAGTGACAAGAGCACAGTATCTTTGACTAACACATAAAACTGGGACACTTTCAGGCTCCGAGTCCCTCCATCAAAACCGACCCCTTTTCCCAAATGCATCTGCCAGTCCAAAAAAAGAGTAGCAATGCCATGATTGCTGCTTCACCTTCCCTGATTTCTTACCTCTTTCCCAGGAGTTTCCCAGATCCTCATGGAGAAAATATTGTCTTAAAATTAACTCCAGACCCTGTCATCTTTACCAGCTTCAGCTAACTGGGAACCAGTTTTGGAGCACACCATATTAAATGGTCTGTGGATGGTTTTAGTGCATGCTGCACGACCCCCCCTCTACTCAAAATCAAACCCATGCTTTTAAACTTTCCCACACTGGAATGCTGCTCATCTGGGGCTTCCCTTTTTTAACAAACATGGAAAACTTAATTTTGACCTCTCATCAAGGCATGAGAAAAGGTTCAAGTTGTGCCTGTTCAGAAGGAAATACTCAATCCCTGCCTGCCCACGACTCTGCTCTAAGAGCTTTAACTGGAACACATGGAGCTCAAATGCTGCTCAGGAAAGCAAGAATTTAAGAAAAGCACTGCCAGAAAGCTTAACTCTGCCTGTCAAAACACACTATACATGATGGGAAAAGAAGTTATCTTAAAACAGGTCCTTCAGCCTGTCTTTCTCAAGCACCACTGTGGAAGAACAGTACGCGAACATGTCAGAACAATTCCACGGTAACTGCAACCTACTTTCAGCCGCTGAAATTGCTGCCAAATCCAGTGTCTCTGCCTTCTACGGTAACACATTTCTCAAGGTTGGTTTTATTTTGCTTAAAACACCTCTGTGGTTTTGCACCAAAGGTAGAACCGTGTGTCAAGAATGTCTGATAACACCCAGATCGACAGTCTGCAGAGTAACTGTGCAAGAAACCCCAGCACTGTTCATCTGCAAAACAACCACCAGCTCTGCTCACTCATCTTGCATAACCCACCAAGATAAAGGAGTATCTGCAGTTCTTAGTGACATTTTATACTTGAAATACTGAAGAAAGATTTCCTGAACTGCCCTGCTGATAAAGAAGAACCAGTAACCAGGTGCTTCTGACTCTTAGCTCGACATTTGCACTGCATCGCGCTACTGGAAAGCTGGGTGTTTCACGGAGAACAGGCAAAGGAGAGCAGGTTTTAACCCAGATTTATTACTGGGGGTCACAACACGACAGTGCACCTAGAGATTTAGCTTTTATGAAAAACAGAACCTTCGGGACCCCCCTTTACACCCCGACGTCGCTCCTGGAGCGAGCACAGCCCCCGAAATACAAGTCCTGTCCTCACAGACGCTATATCCGATCAGCATGAGTGAGGCTGAACATCATTCCCTGCACGGCAAGATTCGGGCAGGACCAGCCACCGGCAGAGCCACCGGCCGCCCCACGCCGAGGGTCGCCGGGGGGCAGAGGCCGCTGTCGCCCCGGTGAAGTCACCGGGCCCCGGGGGCCGCGGGGACCCCCCTCCGCCGCCCCGCGGGGCGCCCGGCCCCCCGCACGCGCCTGCTCCGCCCCGACGCCGCTGAGGCCGCTCCCGGCGACCGACCCGGGCGGGCAGAGCGCTGTCCAGCGCCGGCCGCTCCTCCGAACCGGTGGCCGCGGCAGCTGGGGAGAGGGGCTGGGGGAAGAAGCCTCCCCCTCCACCCTACGAGCCTTTCCAGGGCACGCTGAAAGCAGCATCAGTTCCTGGCTCTGATCCCCTCCCTAATTTTCTGAAGCAACTCTGCCCAGCACTACCGTTTAGGTGTAAATGAAGCTGTGCCGGCTCCCTGTGGTCCTGGGACCTGGCAAGACTAAAAGTTCGTCTCTGCTCGCTTCAGGAGACAGTTATTGCCAGCTGGTTTACCTGTGAGGCTCCCCGACAGGGAATGCTCGAGAAGCCCTCCTTAATCTGAGGTGCCAGCGAGCATCCTCCTCTTGCAAGGCAGCCCCAGCCCTGCCACAGCGCAGAGCACCACTGGCAGAATTTCTGCCACTGCAAGAAACAGCTCTGAAAAGAAAGAAGCTGAAGCCTACCCCAGACCTAGACCAATCTGGCAGCTACAGCTTCAGCCACCGAGTACATAAAATAGGAAAGGTCCTCTCCTGACACTTGTCTCCTGGACTCACTCGGTCACTCACTCCCTGTTCTTGACCCCACTCAGAGCTTCAAAGGACAGAGGTTTACCTCTGAAATGCAAAAAGGCACAGCAGGAGACCAACCATCATATTAAATGTAATACAGACATCAGAGAAGGTGAGGAGAAGCTGCCACAGCCACACGAAACATCATGGCAATTCATTTAGTGCTTTTTGCAATTAGCATTTTCAGCAGAGGTAACGTGAACTCTTGATTCCAATACCTCTTTCCCACCACTGCTTCCTTGAGATCTTTCAGTTCTCAGATCATGTCTGTGGGCAAGAGATGGTGAGGGTGGGAGGACCAAAATGAAGGTGGGCCCAGGGCAACATGCTCCAGGGCCCCGAGAGCTGATTCTGCAGGGCTGCAGTATTGCTTATGTGCAGGAAAGCTGCCCTGGCACTCTGGCAATTCCAGCACAAAGGAAGAAGTCTTTCTGATAAAGTCTTAAAGTCAGCTTGGAGGTAGAACAAGCCTCAGCCTGGGCTACTCACATCTGGTCATCCTGCTGCCCAGCTACTCACAGCGTCCCCAAAGTCCCGATGACCAATAATTACGCATTTATCACACTAGTTCAGCGCACGCCCAGTATCATCATTACAATTAGCTGGCCACTAATATGCTCCGTTTGTGCCATTTTACTCACTTTTTTCCCTTAAATCACTAATTCATTCTATGCAAAATTAGCTTCCATATGATGACTACTGATTATCCCCAGAGAAAAGATGGCAGTTGTATGATTATTGTAGTAAAATGGACAGCTTACTCATCACTCCAGTTTGTTTAGCGACAACGTATTCAGTGCAGGGCCCTCTGGTGGTACCTTCTGTTACCTTTACGGAGCCCTGTGTAAAACCCATGCCATCGTTTTCAGATTGTTGTAGGTTTTGTCCTAACACAGTCTTTGTAACAGACACATCAATGAGTTAATTTTGAAAGCGCTTTTTCCCAGTCTAGATCTTAATCATTAGTCTTAATTTACACAGTGTATAGATCTGTATGTATGTACTATGCATAAAATACAAATACTATTTTCCTAGCAGATTTAGTTATTTTAAAAATGTTTATTTTCCAGAATGATGACTAAGATGTTTTACAGCTAATGTAAAAAAATCACTTAAGTTTTACCAAGTGACTGTAGTTAACTACTTCCTAAACTTACCTTTCCTAATCCTATTTGATTTTGTGGGGTTTTTTGTTGATTTTTGTTTGAATATTTCTCCATAGCATAAATATGTCTCTCGCTCAGTGCCACTCCACCATACACAGAGACCAGCATTCATGTTTGCATGGATTCTCCTACCTTTGCCCCAGAGAATAGGTTGACATTATTTGTATGACCTTGGCTGAAATGATGAGTAAAACCTAGATCCAGAAGTGCCTTGCTTGTTGTAGTAGACCTACTACGATCATTTTGAGTCTTGTCTTTATGAATGAACCCATAGATGAGAAGAGGGTAGTGGCCATGCAGAAACTTCTCCGTGAAGCAGGTGGCACCTCATGGTCTACCTACAACAGAACAGTTGTCATTTTTCATTTTGATGAATAAACCAGTCAAATGTATGAACATCTTACTCCACAAATACAACCACGGAATGGAGTCCAGTCTCCGGGCACCTCTACCAACAGGGTGTAGATACTCCTAACCTGGTACTTCAGGATTTAAGGAGAAGAATCCATTAAAATTATTTCAGCTTCTCAGCATGAAACTTCATAATTCTAACAAAAAATAGTGCTCTTCCCCACAACAGGTGCAGCTAGAATTACCTGAACCTGCCTAGACCGCATACTCACCTCTCCTGACAGATTAAAATGTACCTCCTTAGAGGTGAGAAGTGAGAAGATATAATGAACATCCATCACCATCAAACCTTATCCATGATTTAGTATGCCTTCCTGCACAGCAGGGCTTCAGACTGACCAGTCATCGTGTCATTCAGCATGGGAAAAGAAGCAGGAAGGGCTACAGCATTTCTCTGGTATTCCCCAGAGCTCTGCACGGCATGGCACATGTGCTGAACGGTATGGGTCTATAAGGAAGTTTAAGCTCTATGTGGGCAGTAGATGTATTTCACAACCCTATTGAAACTTGGACTCACACTGCCTCCATTCATACGGGAGCTGAAGTCACAGTTCCGTGAGTTACAGTGACTAGTGTGAATCTACCACAGTCATCAGGACTGTACTGCTTTTGTGAGTGATACCAAACAGTAGCTCCTCTGTTGCCACCCAGGGACTGATCATCTCTCCAGCTGAAAACCCAAGCTAATTCATTGAGAAAACAGCATCATCCTGAACCCATTTGTCCTGCTGTGGTTCTGTGGCATGGGACAGCTCCATTGAGTCTGAAAGCTTTTCCTTGAATGAATCTGCTATCATAACTGCAGTACACATTTGTCCCTTCCATTCAGAGACAGAGAAAATAGTCACCAAGTTTTAAGCCAATGTTAGTCATCTGAAAGGCAGTTGAGAGGACGATTATTTACTCATAATTGTTCGTCCTGGTCCTATCCTTCCACAGGTTGGGAAAGAGCATATGGAACGGCTGGATATTATTACTAATAGAAAGCAAGAGCAGAACGGACCTCACAGACAGTGTATTTCCTCTGAAAGGCTCATGATGCCTTTCTTTATTTGTTAGATGTTGCCAAAAGCAAGAGCGTAAAATACACTAAGGCAGTGGCCCTATTTGGTATGGGAAATGTGGGCTATAGATACCAATGCCAACGTGCATGTAAAAGGCAACAGCATGTGAGTCTCATTGTAAAGAACAAAAAGAAAGCAGCTTTCATAGCAACAGAGGTGCCAGTAGAATTTGGACATATAGCCTAAGGTGTAGTGCTGCAGGAAAAGCTTTGCAGAATATATGAACAACTTGCATAGAAGAGTGAACAACTGTGACAGATCAGTAACAGCTCTGACAATACTGAAATATTTTGGTATCAAAAATTCACTGCACTATCATTTCAGTCTTTTACATTTCATTTAAGACAGCACCTTAAATGTGACATTAAGCACAGAAACCCTTCTACTTCATAGACACGTGTACCCAACAGCCTGCTTCACAACAGCTTCCAAAACACTAGATTTCAGTGAGCACGGTACCCCCACGGCAGAATAAGCACATTTGGCTGACAACCACACCGGCAAATGCGTCTTCCACAGACGTCTGGTCCATACCAGGCTGGCCATCTGGAGCCACTGACCGCATGGGGCCATCTGTGGCAGCAGGAGCACCTTCCTGCTGGCCAAGCAGCAGTTGCCACAGGCTTGGTACAAACTTCAGCAGCAGTGATGTATCTGCTGGTATCTGGGCCAGATAACCTTCCTCTAAGGTTGTGAAAGTAGGACATGCAAAACAAAGAACCTTTAAGGTTTGGCTACATGCAAGTGAATCTAAAGATCCTCCTAAGCAAACCTTGAAAGTTAATAAAAAAAAAAAAATCTCTGAAAGAAGCTTAGTCAAATGATTGCATCAGGATTTTAGAGCCGCCCTCACCAATTTTTCATCGCCTTTACCTTAATCCAGTTTTGATGTAACACAGCAAAAAAAAAAAGCAAGCCACCAAAAGACTTCTGCTGCAATATATATTTTAATTCAAAGTGAATCTCGACAGTAATACACCATAAATTCTTATTTTGACACTCACCAAAATAGTCACCTGGAAAACCCGCTTTTTGTGACAAAGTACAGAAGGCTTGGTCACATTTAAATCACTGAGAACTAGAAAGAAATACTATCGCAAACTGTAAGAGACATTACATCCATAAAAAATTTTCCCAGTCCTCATATTGTAATATTGCACAGTGCAATTGCTACATGGCGAACTAGTGTAGCATAGAAATCCAAAGCAAAAAAAAGCCACAAGTCTACAAATTGTTAAACAGTAACAGTTCAAACTCATTAATCAAGTCTCTATCACTGGGTATTTCTAGAACAAGTCTTCCTACAGCTTGCAGTGTGATTTAACTTTTACTTAACACAAACCAAGTTAATTAGCAGTAAAAACAGAAAATTTAAAAACTAAACCCAAAAAAGTTAATACAGTAGCATATTTGCCCAATAAAACACCCTGAAGTAAAGGTAAAAACTGAACACAAGTAATTCCTATAAAATCTTGCAAATTAAAGTAATATGCAGATATGCAATCCCATAGTCATGCAGTGTTTTATTTAAAAAAGGCATTAAAACGGTCACGTGTATAAATGCTTCCCAGAGGATGACTTTTTTCACAGAAAAGGCCCTCACTCCGAAAGCTTATTTTTTTTAATGCAGATGGGCCCCAGACACTTGCAGTGACAAGAGTCCGTTCTCTCCAAGTGTATTGCAGGATGGGGGAAAAGTCACCCAGTACATTGAATTGAAGCTGTGGCAGGATCCCAAATATTTCATTCTTTGAAATGCAGACATTTCTAAAATTATAATACATAGAAAGAGCAGCAGACCTAATTTGGGGCGCATTTACAGCAACTTCTTCCTGCATATGATAGGATGCTGTTGTCATATACAGGTAATCGTGTCAATTTAACAAGCACGTTAGCTTAAAACCCTAAGCACAGTAAAAAGTACAGTAAATAGACTGGACCAATGAAGATCCCCATGGCCCCAGGAAAAAAAAAAAAAAAAAGCGGTATTTTTTGTTATCACAATACAAAATTCATTTACTCCATTTGCATTGGTGTTTCTTGGTGTGTCCATTGCCTGCAATGGAGCAAGCACCCAAAAAACATCGCTTCCCAACACAAGGGAGCGAACAGAAAACTATCTGCTGGACCTGATAGCACAAGTTTGAAGTGGTAAGGTGGGTATCCAATTTGAGCATTTTCTTGACTCCCTATATTTAGGCTTTATGTATGTGTTGATAAGATTTCAAATTCATCAGGATACTCCCAGTTTCTAATGCATACTTTATATACACACGCTTGTACAAAATGCATAGAGTTGATTACTAAAAACACTGAAACTTTTGGGAAAAGATAGGTTTCTTAATTTTCAGTGTGATTAAAAATGTACTGCTGGTATTTTCTTTTTTTTTTTATGATCTAATACTGTTGTATTTTAGTTATTACTTAAAAAATAAATCAAATGTAGGCACATTTATTTCATTCAGACATTCATTAAATAAAACACTGCTTGTGTTAGTGGAGTAAATAAAAAGATTACCAGTTATTAGCTTATTGACAGAGTTAAACTCAAATGCTTTGCACTCTTATTCCAGTCAACATTGCAAGGATTGTATTCCAGATTTTGTTTTAAAAAAAAGTTAAGTCAAGCCTGCAAGATGCAGCTGCTTAAGTGTCTACACGATGCCAATATGAAAACATAAAAAAATTAAGTTACATCAATATATCCACTTATATGCAGTGAGGAGCTCAAAGTTAATGGAGATAAAATACTGATGCAAATAACACACCCCAAAAAAACATATGCAATCATCTTCCATCATTTACAGTATAGTAGTTACGACACTTCAAACATGAAAACAAAATTTAAAAAGAAATCCAAACCCAAAACCCGGCTTCTATTTCATGTAATTAGACTTGTACAGAAATTAGAAGGCTAAGAAGTAACTAGTTAATCACCTAATTTCACAGCTATCTGAAGTGGCAATCATTATATAGCAGCTTATCTATGATACATTCAAGATAAATGATACAATTTATTACTTGCCCATAAGCTAAAACACAGCCTCAGTTTAATACCTTCTGTAAATCCCATCTCTACACTACAGTATACTTGAGGTCTATGAAAAAGTAGCTACCTTTTATAGGAAATGGATGATTAAGTCTTTGGTGCTGCAAAAGCAACTTCATTTGAACAAAACAAAAAAACAAAAAGACACACTTCCTAAGGAAAAAAAAAAAAGAAGAATGCAAAAAGCATGTAATTTACGTCCCTGACGGAATGTATTAAATAAGCAAACACCCGCAAGAGGCTAAAACAAATACTATAATGTAAAAAGACTAAAATCTCTCCCATGCATAAATGAAAGATTGCACACAAAGAACTCACATCTTTTTCAAGCTTCAATAGTAAATATTCTGCTACTAGTTATTAAATACTGCATGGTTTGCTCAAGCTAAGATGAAACCACATCATGGATCAATGAGCACTCGTCTTTTTCTTTCATTAGCTAGTCAGTTATGCCTACTGCACCTCTAAACATTTTATTATATCCAATTAGACAAACACTTTGAAAATAAACTACTTAGGTTGTATTGCAGTTCCATTTACCAGTATGAAATACTGTGTTGTGTGTCACTACTCAATAGCTACTGAATCACCTTTTCGTAAGCACTACTTAAGTCTTGTCTTGAAGCTAGATCATTCTGGGAAAAAAAAATAAAAACTTAAATAAAAAATAAAAGAGCAAAATTCAGCTACAGCAAAACATGCTGCCTTCTCAGTAAGGAAAACACACCCAATACTAAAATCATACCACACAAAACCCAAAATGAGCATTACGCTATCAAAAAATCAGCAGATCTGAATTTTTAAGTGCTGCAGTCCTCAACATTTATATATAAGTAATAACATTAACAACCTCAAATATTTAAGGCACTATGTGTGGGAACAGTTTACAATGCAGCTGAGATTATTAGGACAACAACATTTAAGAGCAATGTTTAGGCTTTTTTCCTCGCCCATGCAAAAGACACATGCAATGTGAAGAACAACAGCTCAACTCTTAGATAAGTGACTCAACATTTAAACACCAAGATACGCAATACAAACAAGTTACTTCTACACTGTACTGCTGACACATGTGCATCTGTTGCTCGAGTTCTGTACACTGAATGGCTTCCCAAATGTAGACGTGTCTTGCACTAGTTAGAAGGCAATTTTATAAAAAATAGCAGGAGCAAAACCAGATTTCTGCTCCCATAAGTCACCTGTCTAAAGTTACTATATAAGAAGATAACATGACCAAAGACAAGTTATACCAAATGTGCAAAACACATTAAAAGTGAGTTTTTTTTAAAGCTCAGAGTTGTTTAAATTGCACCCAAGTCTACATGATTTCAAAAAAAATAATTTTCCTGTTGTGCCATGGCTAATATTTAATAAATACCATGTTTCTTCTTAAATCAAACTTCTGTATCATCGAGCTTCCTCAATATACCGTATTTGAGTTCTCACATAAATGGATACTGGCTGAGTTTTGTTGGACTTAATGGAAATCCTGTGTAAGCAGGTGATGCTGCAATGTACGAATGCGGTGGGAAAATTGGTTTGTACTGAGTCTGATGAATGGTTGGGGAAGGTAAGAGACGGGGATTTATGCCGACTGGAACTTGGTGTACTATACCACTGGGATGAGAGATATTGTACGTTGGATGTTGTAACAAGGGTCTTGAGGTACATGGTGAGGCAAGGAGGTGGGCAACGGGTGCAGCAGTACTAAGGGGTGCCGACGATGGGTATGGAAGAATAGCAGGCTGTCCTCCGAGGTGGGTACTTCCAGAGAGATGCGCGTGCATGGTGGTGTGACTTGGACTTCCTTGCGGAAGGGAGAAAGCGTGACCGGCAACGCTGGCGGGGATGTAAGCCTGCTGCCTCCGATGAGCATAGTTTCCATTCCATTCCTGCAGCCCAGATCCAAAGTGCTGAACCTGTCCACACACAGAAATGGGCAGGTCTTAATATTTCTAAGCATAAAGGGAGTTTGAAAAATGGAATAATGCAGGAAACTAGTCAACTTAAAATCAAGAGGAAAAATAGAGACAGGAATTATTAGATGCTTAAACAAAAAGAATATTAGCTATTTAGATAGTAGCACAGACAGGAAATCTGACAATAAGAGATGGTAAACAGAACACAAGTTATTTTAATGCTCTTGCAAAAAAAAAAAAGAAAAAATGCCATGCTGGGCTGTTTTAACAGAAATACCATGTATCACATGAGCAAGGTGCTTATTCCACTCTACTCAGCACTGGCTTGGCATCAATTGGAAGTGCTGCATTCAGTTTGGGCACCATTATGAGGCACAAAGAGGACAAATAGGAGAGATATTTTAGAGGAGAGCAGAAAAAATAATAAACGGATTGAAAATATCTGAGACAACGAGGCAAACAGAAGTCTAGGGCTGTGATAACAGGAAGATGTGGCAATCATTAGCAGTTATCAAGAAAAAGACTAAAAATCAATTACTCCCATTAGATGATGCAGACTTCAAACTACATAGGGCATCTACCAAAGAAGGATGGATCAGCATAAATTTTTGTAATGAAAATAACATTCTATGCTTTCTGCCAAGAGGCTGAGGAGCTACAGTCATTGAAGGGATTAAAAATTAATACTATGCTGATCATATTAAGGTTTGCTTAGAATTAATTAAACCAATCCTTCTGCATAATCATGCAGAAGGGGAGATTGTGTCGCCCACCCAAATGTTTCTTTTAATCTAAACTATTCAAGCCATTATTAGTAAATCCTCTTATCTACATATAGCATGCTTGCATTTAGTATTTAACTTACAATTTAATATTCACAGTTCTTCTGCAAGATTTTAACAGGTACTGCTCTTATATTAAATATAGCTCCAGATATCTAACCAAAAGCTCAACGCAGCTACAGCTCAAAATTCATTAATTAAAAGGGGCTTAAACTTGGCGTCTCAACTTCAGTTCTCAGCCACAGTAGACACATTTACTACGTTGTAGCTGTTAAATTAACTTTGGGTATCTTCCAATGCTTGATTTTACTACATTCACAACATCTTCCCTGTCAGCAAAGGCAAGAAAGAGTTGGGTTTGATAAGCTCTCTCTCATCTCTGGACACAAACTACAAGCATGCACACCACTAACAGAACAAGACTGAAATATAGCCGCAGTGTTTAACTGCACACTACGAGCATTTCGGTGTTTGGATGTAGGAAAAAAAAAAAAAAAAGTGCTACCATATTTTTCATTTTGTCTCGTGATTTACTTTTGTGTAGGCATTAACAATCTTTCCAGTGTGGCTTTCTATCATTTAAAAAAAATAAAGTCAGTTGCTTTAAGAAAATGACCAAGAGTGAAAGATACAAATGACTTGCCCAGTGAATTGAAATCCATTTTTCAAGATTTGAATAACCGTGTAATCAAGCTGTTGAAAACCTGCAGTTGCCACTGACAGCAATTGAAATTGTGAGCATTCAGCACATTTGGAACCTCAAGACAGAAAATGTACTACTTAGATTTGAGTAAGTGCACGTACCTGACTGAAGTTTATATGTTGCTGATGGAATGCTGATGTCAGTTTTTGCTGACGGTTTCCTACAACAGAAGACTGGTTTATTCTTCCCAGGACAGACCGACCCTTTTTCCGTGGCTGGCACCTAGCATCTTCCAAGATATAAATGAACCAAGTTATGTTTTTGTTGTCACTAATCTGTTCTAGCAGAAGTTAGACAAAGTTTAATCTGCTTCAGCACTCAGGGAGAAATAATAAAATAATATACTACCTCAAAATCAAAACCCAACACAATTTAGAAATGTTTGTTACAGATTAGCAGACACATAAGCAGGTCACAATCTTCATATGTATGACTTTTGAATAAATACTAAAATTTCTATTCTTATCTACTGGTACAGAAAGAAAAAAAAAATCTGAACTAATGTACCTGTATTCACCAACTGTTCATCAAGATGTAACCTGTTTTCAAGTCCCATCGGTGGTACCACTACTGTGCAAACAGCTGATTTGGTTTCAGGATTAACTGACGCTCTTGCTTCCTTATTTTTATTGGTATTAGCTACAAAACCATTTTCCACAAACGGGCTGTCATGTCCTGAAGAATCTGAAGCTGGGGAACCATCCACTGTGTCACATCCACTTTCTTGCTCGTCATCTGACATACTATCAAAAAATAAAAGTATTGCATTGAAACAAATATATTTTCATAGTATAGATGCGTTTTATTAAAATACCAGACAAAATTTATGGAAGTGGAACTACTCAGTGGCAGATAAAAATGACACATTTTAAATATATAAGCACAGACACTCAGGTGTCAGTTCAATATTTGAACTCATTCTACCCATAAATTGCAAGGTTCAGAGAAAGGGAGTAACTTCTACATAAAGACTGAGATGTGGAACCCAACTTGCACTCACTTATTAATCTATTTTTTAAAATAATGTTGTACTTATAATCCACCTGAAATTTAGGTTTTTAGGCCAAAGGTTTGAAGAAGATTATTTCATTTCTTCCTGAATCAAAACATAAAGGTCTCTTGATGGTTATTACAGTAGCAGAAAAGAACATACTGATCTAATTTCCTTCTAGAAATCAGCCACATCCCAGAGCCTGCAAAAAGCTGTCCCTGGGGCCTGCGAGAGTCAGGATGGGATAGAGTGTGCTGAGGAAGCAATCTGCACAGTGGCAGGCAGCCCCCTCTCATCTACATATCAACCACCAGCAGCTATGCTAGACCTTATCTACTGAAAAAATAGGTGTGTCTGAAGCTCCTTCAGAAAGCACTGCCTTCTGTGTGACTGATAGATTCTTTTAAACAGATTTAGATTAAGGAGGAGAACACAGCACTCTTATCTAGGTGGTGGCTATTTTGGTACTGGTGGTCTGTGAAATCCATGCTGGTCAAGTGGTGTAAACTCATTCATTCAACCACTGTTTTTACCTAAGCAGATGGAAGGGGAAATCAGTGGAGAAACCAATTTATAATAATAGCCTTTGTTAACATTTATTGAAGTTCTGTGTGCTTGTATTGGAAGAAGAAAGGGCTAAGAAGATGGTAAATCCAGCTGCCACAACCAAGACCACAGTGGAACCCAAACAAAATACCTTTTAGGCAGCAAGTTGTAAACAACCTGGGAAGGGACACTAATTTATGATGAGGTATACTGCTAGAGAAGATATTAATCTCCTTTATGTATTATTTATTACACAAGCCAAAGGTACATTGCAGACCCATCACTACAACAACAGAAAAGAAATTTAACTAGTCTTCAACCAAGGCTGTGCCAGGTATGGATTATACAGAGAATTACACAATAGAGTTGGTCATGCTTATGGAAGCTACAGGTTGCTTGGAAAAAAAAAAATAAAAAATGGACTGCATCCCTAGGTCACAGAATTTCTGAATTTTGAATAATGTGCAAAAATTAAGGCTTAAGTTGGACATCAAGCAGTGAAGATAAAAATATTGAGAAGCTACTCCTATGAACAGTGTTAATAGAAGTGAGGCTTACGTTTGGTGGAAGGAAAAAGGTATCAACATCATTAAAGATTACAACACAAGATACACAATGGGAGAATACGAGGGTGCAGAAATTAAAGGTGTTCTGGTAACTTCCAATCTGGCATATCCTACCTGGGCTTACTTCATTTTGCAACCTTAGAAGATTTTTTGTTCTAAAGGCAGTTGCATGCAACAAGTTTATATTTTCTGTATAAACACCATTCATTCACTATTCTGAAAACTTCCAATGTAGAAAGACAGATGTGTTAGGAAGGATAAAAGAACAGTCTATGCTGTGCAACCATCAGCTAATAAATTAATTTTTAAATACATCACCTAGGCTCACCAGATGGCAATGTAACAAAACTTCTGCATTTCTAGTATAAACTGAATCTGCTGTATACTAGGATCTTTCTTTTTACTGAAAGGAGCACAACTTTTTTACCTGTTGGATCTCTTGCAAGGAGATGGACTAGACTGTCCCGAGGAGCTAGTACTCAGAGTGCTATCAGGACTGCTGAGAGAGCACACACGGTCAATGTTCAGGGTGTTCTGGCAGGCTTCACAGTCAAGGCTACCTTTACACCTGCCACACAAAAACAAAGTGAGCTAGCACACCAGCTCATTTCTTCTTTCTGTACACCACTGACTTAGGTGTCATCATGGCATAAAAAGGTGTTAAACATCAGAAAAGGTCCCTTAAATGTAAATTAATACCCAAATCCTCATTTCTTTTACATATAAACCAAATTTCAAACCTTTTCACTGTTCTTCTGGAAATCCTAGGCTAAACATCCATTTTTTGAAACCTACTGAGTAAATAAATTTTTTACTGAATCAATACTGAAAAAATCAGATAAAAGATTTTACTGCCACAGTTCAGAGCCTTGAGACATTTGACAAATTTCAGATTTAAAATACAAGTTCCTCTAGCTCAGACTCATTACAAGTAAAAATAAAGTCGAACAAATATTAAACTTTTAAGCCCTGATTTAAAATTATGTATGTTTCTGTGATAGCTTTGTGAAAGACAACTCCTTTGGGGGTCCACACTCAGCATCTGCTTTTATGCACACCTTTTCATGCTGTTAGAAAAGTATTTTTACCCATACGTATGTAATATCTACTGGGTACAACTGTTAGAATGATATAACAGATTATGCAAAGGCAGACAACTTATTTTCAATAAATAGGGTATGACAGTATTAAGAAAAAAAAAGTCTGCTGGATCTCTAAGTATTCTGTTTGGAAAATGTCTTAACATACAAAGATTAATGAGACAGTATTTTTCACTTTCAAATAATATACAGCTACAGAGTTAACTTCTTGGTGAAATTTGATTAGAAGTGCATTGTTTGTCTTCATTTAACTCAGATGAATTAAATACAGTAGCAATGCTAAGACAGCTATACTTAAGTAACAGCAATCATCGATTCTTACTCTCTCAGTGAATGCGTTTGTCCTATGTCATCATCATCTGTGTCGCTGCTGATGGTGATCACGCTGACTGCTGGGCTGGGGGAACCAGCAATGAAGATAGCCTGGCACTGCTTGCTTGGGAGAGATGAATCAGGGTCCAGCCTGACTGATGCTTCACAACAGCTACTTTCCCGTCCTTCTGAGTTATGATTGTCCTGTGCTTCTATACAGCTTACTCTCTTTACAGCCTTCAGGTTGAGTATCTTTGGAGATATAAAGGCTGAGTTGTGGATATTGGTATTTTGTAGCACATTGCTCCTGTGAAGGGAAAACACCATTTGACATTTAGCGACTCTCACACAACAGACCTGAAAACAGTACTATTTTCAGCAAAGAAGGCAACGTAGGCTAAACCACTGACTTTCTAAACTAATACACAGAAAAACATAAGAGTAAACACGGTCATAAAGAGCTGGAATAGATTATTTCAGATATTAACAACAGAAAAACAACAACAACACAATTTTCAATACATTGAAAATCCCATTTTCTTATAAAGGAAAAAAGAAAAAAAAGATCCCATTTGCATGAAAACCAAGTGAACTAAACCAGATTTCCTGCAAAGATTCTTCCTGAAAACAAAAGCTGGTAGCCTCTGGATGCAATCCTTGCTTAAAACAAGACTGCTGACATTTCCTTTTGTAACCCACATTTCCCCTTTATTGAGCATCGCACACCTTTGCCAATACTTTGTATAGCAGTGGGGCATATTTTTCTTCGGCAAGCAGCTAAATTATTTTTGACTACCAGTGAAAGAAAGACTATTAAGACAATCTAAGGCATACTGCAACCCTGTTATATACTGTCTTTTAATTTTTAGTTGTCTAAACCTGATATATCCTCATTCGCATAAGCTTAGGAGTATCATTAGAGCTACTTCAATATTTTCTTATGCCTTCCCGAAGGCTATAAAGACAACTTTGCTATCATGACAGGCACATACTAATCAACTAAAACCTCTTACTATTGCAACTATTTTTCTACCTAGTCTGCATTGCCAAAATAACACTGAAAACTTAGGGCAGCAAGGAAAAATTTTCACAGACTGTTGAAGTGCAACTGTCCCTAACAAACATACCACTTCTACAGGCTGTTCTGCTGCCCACCGAACAGCAATTACAGATACACTATCTCTGAATGTTAGAAATACTCTACTTACCTGTTCTGACACAGTTTGTTCCTCTTCGTAGCTGCAGGCTGAGGCCAGACGACATGTGCAATGCCCACACTAATTGGCTGAGGGGCAGACAAGGTTATCTGATGTGTTAAAAGAGGCTGCGGTATCATTGAATTGTAATGGGTGCCCTGGGTAATCATCTTCCTGAGGAAAGCAAAGGAAGTTTTAAATTGCAAGTCATTTGCATCAGGATCCATAGATCTTGTTAAATCAAAGCCATTAAGGTATTGCACAATAATACACAGACTTACCCCCAGTCTCCAAGCCTCTGTGGGCCAGCCACGGGATCAGAGGTCAGAGATGTAGCAGGAGCTGCCACTGGTGCTACTTGCTGCCACGCAGGAACCAGGATTTGCTGGGTCTGATTCGACCACGTCTGTTGTGAAGTAGAGAAGATTTCATGACACAGGGAGTGACTGAATTCCCATTAGCTGCTTGTAGTTCAGCACAAAACAGAAGAGGGACTGAAACGGATCTCTACAGGGCAAAAATAGTTACTAACTAATAACACAAGTAAGACTTTTCCTTAAAGGAAGCCAACCTGAGAAAGGATTCCTGCTCGAATCTGTAGCGGCTGAATTGCATGGGCTTGGGTCACCAAGGGAACTGCATTATCCACCCTCAGGGAGAAACTGGTGGGTTTACTATGGTTTGTAGGAATTCCTATCAGGAAGAAAAACACATACCCAAGCTTTAAGCAAAACATCAGTCTCGCATATATTTTCTGAGCAAAATGCAAACAAAGGATAATTTTGTAACGTTTTACTACATTTCCTTGATCTGTTTATGATCTAATTCCATAATTTAGGCTTTCAAGACAAATAAATCAACATTTAAAAGATTTGATGATATAATTTCCAGAAAGAACTGCCAATAGCTACTATTTGGAAACAGACTATTAGAAAGAGGAATGACTCTGGTAGAAAGTTCTGCAAAACTAAGCATTTACACTTTATCACAAATTACATTAAAAGTATTCGAAAAGAAGCCAGCAAAAGTAAGCAGAACAGAATTTCAAAGCTTCTCACAACTGATTCCAGCACATCTCATGCAATGTATTTCCAGCTAACTGAAACCCATTCCTCTTAGCTTTTATAGCTGGCAATGCCCTTATTTGTTACCATTTATTTTGCAAGAAACAATGCAAAATTTTCTGTGTATGTCATCAAATATTTGCAGTAGAATCCAAAACCCTCTCCCTCCCTTCATCAAAATAACGCAAACCAGAGCACAATTGAAATATTACCACAGGAGCATAATAGGAAAAAGATGCAATTCCCTCTCTGTATAGATTTCATTATTGTCACAGGGAACTAACAGACATATAGCAGCACTGGAAGGTTTACTACTAACAATATTTTTTGACATAATAATGTTAAACTAAAATGCAAGAGGAATTTTTTTCAACAGATTGCAACAGCTAAACTAAACTATGTGTCATGTGCTTTAGTCAAAGACTAAGTAATGGAGGTTCATAGGCAACTACTAAAGATTCTGAGGCTGTTTTAGAAAAATCTTTACTATAAAGGATGAAGGAAAATCTTCCTGTGATATAATTGTCATGTCATGACACAATACTAAGTTATAACCATGCAGTCCAAAGCTTTTCATTTTGAAACGCTGCTGTCTAGTTTAACACACAGCCATCTAGAACAGCAGCTTTGCCAGAAGTAGCGAGCTTTAGAACTTCAGATATTTGACAGAGCAGCCAAACAGGGAAACCTTGAAGCAGTGCCAGATCCCATTAATATTCCATTCCCCCTGTGCCAGCAACTCAACTCGTCACTTACATGATATAGTCCCTTCATTCAAGATGTAGCAGAATTTAAATTTGGAAATTTATCATCATACTACGAACCCAGGATACAGATCACAGGTGAAGTATTCACCTGTGCTGCTTCCTTTTCTATAGTCACTTTACTCATCTGGGTAAAATGAAACCAGCAGGCGTTTTAAATTATGGAATGTCATTGTATAAGGCATATATATACTATTTAAATAATACTCAGCCATACTAAGTGCTCAGAAGAAAATCTGTATGAGCTGTGCATTTAGCTCATACAGCCTTTCACATGCCACATGGTGAACACACCCAGAGCTTTCATGAGTTTCTGGTACCTAAGATAGATGGAGCAGCCACAAACTGATTCATGGTGAGGGTAACAGAGCACTGGAATAGGCTGCCCAGAGAGGTTGTGGAGTCTCCTTCTCTGGAGACATTCAAAACCCACCTGGACGTGTTCCTGTGTGACCAGATCTAGGCAAATCATGCTCTAGCAGGAGGGTTGGACTGGATGATCTTTTGAGGTCCCTTCCAACCCCTAATGTTCTGTGATTCTGTGAAATAACATTACTGATAAAGTCTGCTGTATCTATCTTTATCTAAAGAGATAGAGACTTCCTGGGTTCCAAGTTTAGTTTAAAAGTGGTTTGTGTTTTTTTTTCAGAGCAAATCTAAGATGATTTCTAGAATTTCAAAATGCAGAGAGAACACTATGGAGGAATTTGAAAGTCATTCTTAAAAAAAAAAATAAAAAATCTATTCCTATAAAGTCCATCATTTGAAGATCTGATCTCAACATGAAACTGAACATCACCAAGACAGATAAATTGCATCTTTGGTGACGAAGACTATAATCAAGCTAATTTAATAAGCAAACAATATTGGCTACCTTTCCCTGTCCTTGAGTTGCTGTTATTAGGATAAGAAAGGCTGGTTTTCATCAGCTCCTCTCTGATAAGCCCATTATAAACAGAAAAAAAACAAGTTTTGCTTTATATGTTCTGAAATCTAAATGAGGTTTTAAAGACAACTCAAAAATAAGACCTATATTTGCATGATGCAAATGGATTTGTTTAGGGAAACTGCATTACCACGTCTCCTCCTAGAGACGCATATGCTTATTTAGTCATTTTGTACACTGCAGAAATACTTCTGCGCTGGCATTTCCACCCTGAAGTCTTGCAGTTAAGTGTTTCTGAGAATTGAACCCTCAGCCAATTACTTTTTTCAATAAATACAAAACTGTACGCTTAAATCAATCTTATCCTTTGCAATGCAGCAGAGTTCAGCCAAGCTCACAGCACAATGCAGTAAGAATTCTCGAAGATGAAGTTATGTGTTTTTCACCATCAGAAGGCTATGGCAGTTCTACCCAGCTGTCCTTGCTCATTATAACCACAGGACAGTAAATGTGATACTGTTTACATAGGGTGGCTACATCCTTAAAAGAAGCCCCAAGTTTCCAGATGTTTTCTTAAACATTCACTTGAAAGTCCAGTAAAAAAACAAACACACACACCCCACCCCCCCCAAAATCCCAACAACAAAAAAACTTTAACTCAGATTTATCACAAGAACTATTATATTTTCTTATCCTTATACCTAGGATACCCTAGGGATGTAATTAGGAGAAACCTCACACTGCTCCCAAACCCACAACCAAACCCATGGAAAAACACCCCACCACAAAACAAAACAAAAACACCCCCCCCCCCAAAAAAACAACACCACCACAAAAAATCCACCACAACACTCATAACCCCTTCATGTTTCTTGCTTGCTCTCAAATTTTATTCCAGAATTTCTTCCTTTCTTGCTTCAGCCTTCACTTTGTGTCCCTCTGTGTTATCCAAGATATATATATATGTATACATATGCATAGATATGTGCGTGTCGTATATGAAGATGGGCTCTGGATTGCTTAAATCGTTTTCTGCAGATGCTGATTTGCTGGTGCTTTCAAAAAATTTAAATGTGTCTGGATCTGAATCACATGCTAATTTTTCCATGAGCCAATTATGTTATTTTAAATATATAGCTTAAATGGATATTGGAAGAGTCAAATGCTGCTAAAAGACAGACAGTAGTGCTCATCTTTCAGGAACTGTAACAATTCCAGTTAAACATACCTTGAATAGTTGGAGGACATATAATCAATGCCTGTTGGAAAACATCACTGCAACCGAACTGAGCAGTTCCTGCCTGCAGTGGTATCCCTTGGTGCAAAACTGAATGGGCAGATGCAGTTAAAGCCTGTGGGAACAGATTCAATACAGCCAGTGTTATAACTGTGACCCTAAATCTCTCGTACGCTTGTCCCACCAGCTTATATAATAAACAACTACAATAACTTAGAAAAATTATCATGTCAAATCCACGTCAGAGGAAGGGATCCCGTTTGGCCATGGGAGGGCACTACAATACAGCACAGTTTTCTATGGCAATCCCAGTTCAACTTAATTTTGAAACCTACTGAATTCTAAATGGTCTCTTTCAGAAAACACTCTGAAAAAATGGAAGTAAAAGACAGAAGATTTTGTCACTTGACAGATGTACTTTTCTCAATTAGAGAAACTGCATTAACTGAATTTATAATAAAATCCAAAAAAAAAAGGAAGAAAAAAACAACCAAACAAAAAACCAACCAACCAAATCCCACAAGAGTTTTTACCTGACTTCTTACTGGACTGATTTTGGTAAAGCTTGCAGTTAGATTAGCTGCAGTGCCTGAGGCAATTGGTCTCATAAGTGATGTTTTATTGCGATTGCTTAAGTCATACGAATTTGATCTGCATTTGCAAATATCCATGATATGAAAACAGGACTTCACTCTATCAAAAACAGAAAATAAGTTGCTTTAATTAGATTATCATGTTAAATATATAAAACAATTCTTCAGAACAACAGCAAAAAAAGTTCAAAGCCCACATTTCCCCGTTTCACAGGTTGGCATCATACACAGAAGTAGAAAACAAAAGAAATAGCGCTGCTCCTATGTTCATGCCAGCCCTTTGTAATGCATATCTTAAACCCAAGAACAATACTACCGCTTCCTGCTCCTTGCATCTAGCACCATTTTCTAGCAACTGCATGCAAGCAGGAAGGATAGAAATAGAAATGGATGGAAAGCTCGCTCTTTCAGTGAAATGCTTGCACCTTAGGACATCCACAGTGAAATACACAGTTCTATAATTACAAGGAAACTTTCAATATATTCAAACAATACACAAAAGAAGGTATCTGGGATGTTCATCTCAGGAAGAAATTCCTACCCTAGCCTTTACTCAATGACTGACAGGAACTAAGGCGCTTCACACTTCCAAAAAATCAAGCCCAAGTTTCTGCAGGATTGAAATATTAACAAACAGGCATAAAAATTCTATTACTCTATTAGTCTAAGTGTTACTTTTCAGAAAAAAAATGTAATTAGCCCAGCAGTTTTCCTGACCAAGTGTATCTAATATTGCAAGCACTTGAAAGATCTCTCTTAAGAGTTACAAAAATGAAAGATGTTTCTCTCTGATAGCAGCAGAAACAACACTATTACACACATGAATCACTACAACGGACATTAAAAAAAATAATTTTTGTGCGTTACATACTGGTTGCTATGAGGAAAATCAAGGAGGTGCTTCATGGTAACAAAAGAATGGTTCAGGGTCTCAGCTGGAGTGATTCTTAAATCGGCGTCAATAAGCAACATTTTCTTCAACAGACTGACAAACTCCCTCCTATCTGCCTTCTCTGCCAACAGGTCACTACCTTCCAAATCCATCACCATGTTCACCTGGCGTTGAACAAAACAGTCAGATAGAAGACACACACATCACTTTACCTCTTTCTGCTATTGCTTTCTGCTATAGAATAATAATATACAAGGATTTTTATCATGTGGGGCACAGGGAATTTGTTAGCTTATTCCAGCATGGTTGGCTTGGAATTGGTGACCTATTCCTCCACACACAGTATTCCCCTTGCACCCTCCCCAGCTAAAAATCCCTGAAGACTTCATTCCAGTCTGGGACTTGGAATTTAAGTAGTAAGACTGGGGATAAGGATCTTTACATGATCTAACTTAATCTACAGACATAATCTTAAAAAAAACCCCACAATTTATAATCTGTATTAATACCAATTTTGCCAAAAGATTTCACTCTTTTCAGGATATGGAAGAGAATGAAGAATTTCATTTTGTTATTGACTAGGGAGTTATAAAGCTAAATAAAAGTGAAGAAATTAACTTTTTTTTTAAAAAAAAAGGAAAGAAAAAAGAATTATACTCAGGTTTATACTGCTAAGATAGCACAATTATACTGGGAATTATAAAGTTAAGATAGCAGGATCCATATGTTCTTTTTTTACCCAGAGGGGCAGATAAGGTAGAATAGAAAGTATACACCATACCTAAAATTAAAGGCTTCCCTCACCACAAGCACAAGAACCATTGTTTAACACTAGCAATGACAAAGGAAGACCTTTATAAGGAGCCCAAAGTGCTGACACAGCTAGACATTTTTCCTCTGAGCAACATATACAGAGAAGAATGGATAATATCAATATACAACAAATAATATTCTAAGAGGTGTTTATTTCAAAGCTAGTAAAATGTTTTAAAATCACCATTCATTCTCAAACATTCCTTTTGCAAAGGAAGAATACTTCAATACTCACGTGCACTATATCATCCAAACTGTTGAAAATATACTTTCTGGCCTCTTTAGACTTCATACCTGTCTCTGCCTCGTGCTCTTCCAATGTCTCAAAATAGAAAAGGAAAGCTGAGCTCAGAAGTTGACAATAAAGGCCATTTATAGCTACAAAGTAACTTTCATATTTATTGACCTAAAAAACTTGTCTTAAAAAAAATAATAATTGATTACTTTCATTTTCTAAATCAAAATACAAAACTACTAAATTTCACACCTGACCGATCACAGCACTGGATTCCAATAGGTGGTTTGTAAATCACGCAGGAAGTGCTGAAAGCCCAGCAAAAAAGTTATTTAATGAAACTCTCTCATGCTCTTATGTTTTTATATACCACAGGTCTTCTATTACTTGTATTTTACCCATTTCCTCAAACTCAGACCTTTAAGTCCAAACAGCATCAACATCTATCACTGTAAAAAAAACCAAACCAAACCAAAAACCAAACACCCAGGTAGACTTTGTTCAGTTTCTCTTTGCCTTTTTTTGTTGTTGTTATTTTCATGCTTTTATTCCTCCACATACACAACAGATGGTGCAACTATCTTAAATATCCAAGCATGAAACAAACAAATCCCAGAGAATGAAGGCAATCATCCATCAGCAATTTATGAGCTGGAACACCACTTTCTATTATAACTTTCCTCCTTCAATACAGACAGCACCAGTAGGCTGGTGTTGAAAGAGGCAAGGCAGGACTGAAAGGAAAAAAAATAAATGTTTGCGACAGAGATTAAAGAAAAGTTTCCAGAATCAGCTTTGGCAAAAACTGCAAGTAATGAACAATGGTCCATACCAAAACTTCTTTCCTTCCTTACCAAAACAGCATTTAGTCTGATGCAAGAAAATTAACATCTGCAAGGGAACAACTTCTGAAAAAGGGGAGGACTCTGTGCACCAAGAACTCATTTAAGTTCCCCTGTACAGAGAAACCAGATGTAAACTGTCACCTAACGATCAACCGCCTGAAAAAAAAAATACCAAACCCCAACCCCAGAATACTGCAATAATCAGGACGGTGTAACCAGAGAATCCTTACATAACCCGACCCCGCAGCATTACAGCAGGGTAGCACCGGCCCTGGCCGCTCAGCCCAACGCGCGCCAGGGATTTACCAAGTTACTGTGAGAGTTACGCAACTCATGCTTTGAGCTCGTCAGCTGTTTGTTACTGCAGAAGTTTTGTGTCAACTGTAACTGCTTCCTGACTCCCCGAGTTGGTGAAGCTGCGCCATGAAGCAAACCGATTTAAATATATAGAATAAAATATGTATTTGCAAAGCAAGTTAAAGCTCTGCCTATGGCCAGTGTGCAATAACACTGCTTAGAGAAAAGCCAGGAGCGCAGACCAGAAACACACTTTAATTTCATCTGCTTTCATTGTATCGCAGCTTTCAGCCAGCAAAGACCATTTCAGCAGATCTGAAGGAAATGAGCTGTGTGCAGTCATGTTTCTTAATCTCCTTTTCTCCTAGGAACTTCTGATCCTGAAGCCATTTTTTCAACAAAGTTTGACAGAACAGTTTGGGCCTCAGAAACAAATTCTTTATAGAGAAATGAAAAGTAGCAACCAAGCAAGAGGAAAACAACAAACAAAACAACAACAACAACAAACCACTTCATTTAGTACTTCTAGAGATAAGAGGTTTAATTTGAGCTCTCCACCTGGCAGCCATGCACTGGCCACCATGCAGCCTGGCATCCACACCAGACCTGTCTGGGCCACCAGGCAGAAGGGAATGCAGACATGAGCTTGGAGCACTGGTTTTAGAGGACACAAAAAATGGAAGGGATACAGAGAAGGGACTAATGAAAAAAACACAGGAGATGCAGCAGGGAACTAATGGTATTGTAGGGAATTTCTCTCATTTCTCTGCTGACAAAATAGCATGCTTCTACTGCATTTTACTGTTTACCTTTAATCTCCAACTAGAATATGGTGCATCCGTTTCTCTACAGAAAAATCTCGCAGTTTTCGTTCCCATGCTTAACAACTGCTCTCCTGGCAAACCTTGAGTCTGTGAAATGTAACGAATCTGAAGAAGAAAAATAGAAACAAACATGGGAAACAATTTACTGCTGATTTTCAAAATCTAATCCACACAGTTAAAAAGTTACCATTTCATTTAAAACACGGCAAAATGAATCATCCTCTGAGCACTGCAGTTCAACAATTACATCTGACATAGTGGAGAAACCTAACACTGAGTGCTTGATACTGCTCTCTCCGTCTCAGAGAAAGCCATACATAAACATACCTCTGAGGTGACCTATATAAGCAAGCTTTTCAAGTTCAGTCACAGAAATGAGGAGCTGGGGTGAGTGGCTGTCATTACCTCCTCAACTCATTCAAATCCTGAATATTTTCACTCTAACCAGGAAAATTAGGAGTGCTTTGAGCACGGTAGATTGAGGTTGGGTTGGGTTTTTTTGCATTCTCATTATACAACTCAGTAAAAGTCCTCCCCAGTTGCTGCTTCCAGTGTATTGGTGTTTCACATGTCTATCACAGCTGCGTTTCAAGATGTTCCACTTGGAAAGAGAGTGCATGTACAACCTCTAGGCATCCAGCAAAAGACACTGTCCTTGTCTGAGAAAACCTGCTATGGGAATGGACTGACTTTATGCCTAAAATTGTCAGATGCCCATTTCTACTGAAATGATCAACATGCTTTTATTTTAGAAGATTATTTACTATGCATTTTGCATTACCTTTCTTAACAGTTGGTGATCAGAGCATTACCTAACAGTTAAGATTCAAGGCTTCAACAGAAATCTGTTGAAACAACACACGATGATGTGTTTTATCTACTCTGCATGCAACATTAATTCACTGTACAAGAGTGGAGCTATCCCAGAAGTAATACTACAGTTTAAATTATAAAAAAAAGACACTTTCAGGAAAGGCAATTTGGAATAATAATTGGCAATAACTGAAAATTGAGCTTGTTACACATCAGGATGGTGGGAGTATAGATTCCAGCAAGCAGGGGTGAAGGTCTGAGAGGAGCAAGGGCTGAGGGGCATGGGGCTGGATCACAAGCCACATCCCTCAACAGAGGGATTGCTAGTGTGGGCCAGCCCCGGAAAAGGTGGAGCAGCTGGGGAATAAAACAGAATGGAAGAAAAAAAAAAAATAATTAAGAAAATCAAAAGGAGCAAGCAGTGAAATAAACTGAACCAGAAACTGGGAGATGAGAAGATGAATTTAAAGGGAGACCAAGGACTTGAGAGCTAGAAGCACCTAAGAACAGAAAAACTGATGGGCAATAGAGAGGAAAGGTACAGGAGAGGCTGCTGCTGAAATGTTGTGACAGACCAAAGGGGGGAAGAACTAAATGCTGCCAACTCTTGGTATTTGGTATTCTCCGTAATTCCCTACATCAG
>JANHFX010027340.1:28505-44176 GCA_027560015.1 Chloroceryle amazona
AGCCACAGCCCTCAACAGAGGGATGGCTGGTGTGGGCCAGCCCCGGAAAAGGTGGAGCAGCTGGGGAATAAAACAGAATGGAAGAAAAAAAAAAAAAAATAAAAAAAATCAAAAGGAGCAAGCAGTGAAATAAACTGATTCAGAAAATGGGAGATGAGAAGATGAATTTAAAGGGAGACCAAGGACTTGAGAGCTAGAAGTACCTAAGAACAGAAAAACTGATGGGCAACAGAGAGGAAAGGTACAGGAGAGGCTGCTGCTGAAATGTAGTGACAGACCAAAGGGGGGAAGAACTAAATGCTGCCAACTCTTGGTATTTGGTATTCTCCGTAATTCCCTACATCAGGGAGTAAAGAGAATCCCACTCTGACCAGAACTCTTTCTAGAACATTTAATTGTTTTCTAAGCATATTGCAAAGTCTTAGAAATTGAGCAAGGGAAGACATGGCATTTATTCAAAAATTTAGCCATTAAGCACCTGTGCCTGTTTTTAATGAGTATTAAAGCTCAGAAGACATGGCTGTTTTCCACTGAGAAGTACAGCTGTCACTGGATATAATCACGAATGAATGTAGTAACTCAGAGCTTCCTTTCAAGGGCTATCATGTTGGTTACTACATGCCAGGGGGACAGGGGGAAATGCAGCAAAAAGCCCTTGCCTGCTCATTTAACTCAATGACACACAGCACGTAGCAGGAGAGAAGCTATTTCCTTGGGAGCCACCTCGTACAACTGTGTACGTTGAGGAAAACCCCAAATCAAATTTCTCTGAAGCAAGCTTTGCAGACCTGCTTGAGCACAATCACAAGGCTGACTACTGTAAGGTAATTCCTACTGATCCAGAGGAGGACACAGCTCCTCTTCCACCACAACTTCTCTGAAGTGAAGTTGCTAGACAATTTATTAACTGACACTACCAGCAAATTTGAATGGTACATCTGTCTCTAAATGTCTTTTAAACTCAGTATTCACTTGTAAAGCAAGGAGAAAGTCTTATGGGCATCAAGATTAGCCCCTAATCCATGTAGTCCTTTGCAAGGAGTATGGCATCTTGGAAGGTGGCCGTCATTGGTGACAACGCTGTTTACCTGCCCTGTCTGGCAGTTTCTAGAGGTTAAGCTGTGTTCACCCTGTGCCTACAGTGACAAGAAACAAGTGACAGGAATATACTGTCATAAGACCCTCTAAACCTGAGAAAAGCTGAGCCAAGGAGCACTGTGAAGGTCGGCACTCTGTGCACAGTGCTAAACCGCCTTCATCTGCCTGTGTTTCATCCATGCCAAGGAGGCTGGGGTGCAGAGAGGGAAAGGTCTTTTCAAATGAGACACTGTTACCGCTCCCTGCCCAAAAGTCACAGCTCTAAGCCCATTGGCACACATAAGCAGCCATTGTGACAAATCAGAGGTTAGGAAAGCATGAGGATATGGGCAGCATTCGCCACCATTCAAATTCCTACTGCATCTTTAGTGACTGCTGCTGCAGTCCAAACTCATGTTGCACATCCAGCAGCAGCACTGGCTTATACACAAGACAGTGACCAGAAGACCATGAACTGGGCTTACTGGTCCTTCTCACCCAGATCAGCATCCCTTTTAACAGCTACTTAACAGCAGTATAGGGTCAAAAGTGGAAGTAAATCTGGAAATTACATATTTCAGCACTTTTTTGAAAGTCCAGATCTTCTCCTGTCATTTCTTTCAAATAAGTTTGCCAAGTTCTTGGAAATTTCTGAGACAGTATTACAGACTATTTCCAAAAACAAATGCATTCACTTCTTCCTTAATGAACCTGATGAATTATATGGTTGTTAGTTGCTTCATTTCATTCTCCATTTTAACAGCAATACCCCACACAAAGGTCTTCTAAATGCATCAAGGCCTCAACCCATGTTACACTCATAGCTTACTTCCTACCCAGGAAACATTGAGTTTTAAAATACAAAATGTTACCAAAATCAGCACAAGAATCAATATATCCCCTGACAGTGGTTTCAACAAAAGGATTTTTAGCAAAGTAGGTCTGATCTGTAAGTGCAGGGAGCCAAAAACCCCTACATGAAGATCAGGATTTGAATAACCTAAACAACGTGCTGGAGGAACTGCCTCTATTCTGACTGTTGAATCAAAGATGTAGAAGTTAGTAAGAAGCCAGGGCTGTTACATCTGGGATTTTCAGGAGATTTCTTCACTTTCAAAGTTCAAAACCAGGTAGGAATAGTCAGAATGCTGATTACATTCCTTCCAAATTTCCACATTAAGCTAGAAAATTTGAGGCTTCCCTCTCAAGTGTTTTGAACAGAAAATGTTCCACATCTTTCATTAGAAACAATGAGTCAGCTCACTAATACCAGTGGTGTCAGAAACTAAAACTCCAATAAAGTAAAGACACAGCTTCAAGCTTTACCACTGCAGTATTATTATTGCAACAGTTGATTCTTGTTCCTCACGAAGTATAGGCTCTCCAATCTTTGAGCTATGCTGGACTGGCAGAAAGTATCAGGAAGAATTTAGAAGGCAACTAATCCTGATGTCTGAACAGACACTCCAGAGTCAAACCTCTTCATGGCAAGTGAGAGATTACAATGCAGTGATAGTGGCCACAAACTTAGGCTTCCATCAGAAAAAAAAAAAAACAAACTAGCTTCAATATTAACATTTCTTTTTTCCATGACAGGAAAAGAAAAGGAAAAATTGAACTTTAATTCTGAAAAGCAAAACAATACACAGTTTGGTCTAGAAACAGGATTTATGTTTCTAGGACAATTAATAAGACTAAATTAAAAGCATTGTGCAGATGAAGAAATATCACTTAAAAGAAGATATCATTAACATCTGAAATCCCAGATTTAATGATCTGAAATACTTAAGTTGCAGAAAGTGTGCATACGTTTGTGAAATTTATTCTACTACCTGGTCATATTCCAGTGCTCCTGGGTACAGTGGCCATCCAAGAAACAGCTCTGCAATCACACACCCTAACGACCACATGTCTATGGCTTCACAAAACGGCAATCCCAGTATGATCTCTGGTGCTCTGCAAATTAAACATGGTTACTGAATTTTTTTCCTTAGGGAAAAAAGGTAATTCAACAATTCAACATAAAAAAAAAACAAACAAAAAAAACCCCACAACCAAAAACAAGCAACAAAACACCCAAAAAAACCCCAACAAACCCCCAAATCTGTTATTTCGAAATATAGGTTAATTATTTCAATAAAACTGTAACAGCCGAAATTGCATTTTTATCTAGTTAATCTGTGATGAAATGTTGCAGCTCAGAGATATTTTTTCCTACACGTATCAGTTTGCTACATAGAACAGAATAATTGATATGCCTGAAAAACAGAATGACAGTGATTCAACATTTTTGCCTTTCCTCCAGTATGTCCTGAATAATCTCTCCACTCAAATCTCATACGCCAGTAACTACATTCTAAACACAATCTTGTCATTTATCCCAATAAAACCCAAAAAGTTTTATCTGAAAATACGTAACTGCCAATCCCTTAATGCACTCAAATCAGTTCAGTGTGATCAATTTTTAAATCACTTAAGTGAAACCATTGCAGTTGCTAAAAAGACCATGTCTTTTCACCTAGAAACAATATGAGTTATTTAACCAACAGCATTTGAATTTATTTCTGTAGTCAAGAACCAGAACAATTGGTATGGACACAGCAGCTACAGAGGCTTTTAACATTTCTGTTCACACGAAACAAAACTCAAGTGTTTCACAGATATCCATTTTAATCGCTTTTGTTCTTTTAAACCTTCCCGCCCAGTTCATTCAAGCTATTAACAAAAGAAAAAAGAATTCAAGTATATCTGCATGCTAATATGGAAAGATGCCTGGAGATGTAAAGTATTATTTAAAGCATCACACTATAAAGTGATTTTTGTGAGCGTAACATGCCACAGAACAGCAGGAAGGTGGTTGAAACTACCAAGGTAATTCCCACTGCAGCTGGGCAGAGCAGCAGCATTCAGCTGGCCAGGTAACACTCTGCTGAGGAAAATCACCACTCCTCACCTCTGTCAGAACTTTAACATCTTACACTTCAGCACATGCTGGCGTATCATACTGACATTCTACATACAAGTAAATTCTTACATCTCTCATTTGTCATCTTCTCTGACATTTACCTTAATCAAAATATTCTTTAACTCACCAAAATGTACTGGACTGGGAACATAATCCTAATTTCACGCTACACTGGGACAAAGAAGCTATGTTGTAGTATACAACAGACCAAGAGCTAAAGCATTGCCATCCCTTTCCACAAGGAGTAGTTGTCAGAAGGTGTAGGCAGATACACTCCAGGCTCCAAGGATGCATGTTCACTGCTGGGGAAGGACTCCCAACACTCTGCCCCATCCCTGACCAGTGAAAACACCCAGGCTTCTGCTACAGGCAAAATCCGAGACCTTCCACAGATAAGAAAGTCCACATGACAGGATATTCTGTTAAATATTTATGCACTTTCCATTCATGCCACCACTTCAGTTCTTCCCATCCTTGTCTCAAACCATTTTGGATACGTTTATATAAAGGATAAATCTTGTCACACAAGCAGTGAAACTGAAGAGGTTCAGTTTTCCACTGCCTTCAAAGATTTGATTACAATAAACTTCTAGGGATCAAACACAACATATTTCTGTAATGCAGGTTCATGACACTGCAGTAAGTATTAGCTAGTTTCGTTATCTGAGAAATAAATTTAATATATCTAGATGCCACAAGACTGGAAATAGCCATAAGAAACGCCTGCCTTCAGCCGCTGGCTGGGTGCCAGCCTGCGTATGCTTGTTACAGAACTCCATTAAAATACGCTTCCTTTTGTTGTATTATGTTACAGCTCTGAATAGTTAATGAATATACACACAGCCTATGGATATAGGGGCTTTAACAAATGCTTCTGCTAAAATAAGCTCTTTAAAACCTCTTACATTTACTCAATGGTTAATATGTGCACTGTGTAAAAATAGCCACAGTCGGTCAGTCTGTTGCTCGTCTCTTTTGAGGGATAGGATTGCAAATGAAAGAAGTATAAGGATAGATATGATGACCAAAAAAGAGAACATTTTCTGTATTTCACAAAGTAATCTGTTAGTTTTTCTTGGGTACTGAGTAGTTCTGTGATACCAATAAAAGTGTTAACAAGTCTAAGGACAAGGGATGTATTTAAGGAGAGGCAAGATCTGCACTTCTCACTTCCCAACTCCTTACCCAACATCCAGAAAGGAAGAGAAAATAAATGTGCTCCCAAACAGGGCTGCCCACACCTCACCCCAGTACAGTGAATAGAAGCCATTCTCAAGCTAGCTTGAAGTGAGGAAGATGACGGGCTGCTGCTCCATAGAAATGTAAAATGCACTGCTTTTCAAGTTCAACACCTACCATGGCCACATGCGCGTCCTTAAAATGGAGCAACTCTTCCAAAGCAGATAAAGTTACTAGAGAACCTGTACTATATTTGATTATGTTTAGATTGTTTTTAACCAGCTCAAATATTTTTGATAAAGGAAAACTGTTAATGGTATACTTAAAACCACCTTATTTTTCCCCTCACCTTCTTTTAAACTTCCAGTTAAAATCTATTTGGACAATTGGGGTTAAAATGGAGGGAGTCATTCTTCAGGGTTTTTTTTCCTGTGTTTTGTTGTGTTTGGGTTTTTTTCCAAGATAATCCACAGCTCTTTTTTCATGTAAGAAATATTTTTACATACAGCTTAAAAGGAAGATATTCCCTCTCCTAACTAAAACCATAGAAATTAAATTAAGTGGTAGGAGCTCCAGATGTCCCAATACAGTCACTTGAACATTACTCAAAAAAAGTCTAAAGATTACTCAGAAAAGACTTGGTACTTCTCCAGCCACCACCACCGTGCACACACCACTGCTCACCATCTACTGCAGATGACAGGATCCTCACTACACCAGAAGCTACTGTAGTCCCCAACTTAGCAAACAGCATCTGTTTTCCCATACCAAGACATCAACAAGGAGAACATCAGAATTTTCTGAACTTCTTAAGGATACCAAATCTTACTTCAAATGAAATTAAAAGCAATTTATCTTATCAATGGCACTTAATTAAAAACATAAATGGAAAACTTAATTTAGAATTTGAAATGCACTATTACTTCAATGGGAAGATTGACTTTAAGCAACAATTCCAAACTTAACAGATCTGAAATCCTCATTTCTCACATGACATTGCACAACTCAACTTGAACTGTTTCTCCTGCGGGAAACTTTTCAATTGAAATATTTAAATCATGAAAAATTCTGAAATTATGAAAAATTCAAATGCATATTTGCTTCAGCTGCTTGTATGGACAGTCACAGTTCTATTTATTACATCACAGACCATGAATACACATACTTTTTTTGTAACCTTATGAGAAGAGAAACCACACAGCTTGTTCTATTAACTTTCTTAAAGACTAGAACACTTAATAATTTAGCTTTAGCATGTTAGCCATCTTAGAATGAAGAAACACAATAAGCACATTTGAAGAAAAGCTAAATAATTCCTTGAGGGAAGCTTAAAATAAAACCCAGACAAGAAAAAGTAACACAAAATCAAAAACTTAGCATAGTAATAGAAATTTTTTCCCAATCTTTACACCAATGGAGCAAAGAATAAAGAGCCAGAATTAGCCACATTACGAAAGTAAGTCATGAGAAAAACTGTAAAATGTCAAGTCACTTCAAATGATCACTACCTAGAAGTCTTCAGTCAGAAATCCTATTTAGAACAAAAGTTAAAAGAAAAAGCTAAAGCCCAACAGTTAACATACATAATAACAACTGAGGAACAGCATGAAACAATAAAAAGAGCAGCTTCTTGGAACTGCTCACTTTAGGACAAATTCGGTGGAATGTCAAACATTTGAGTAATTATGTACCCACTGAAAGTCCTAGAATAATTTTATGCATCCCCTCATATATCAAGGAAAAAAAACTGAATAATTTTTATTTTATTTCTCTTCTGGCAGCATGAAAGGGTCAATGTTTCTACAGACTACCACATACCATTGTTTTATTTACTGACTACCAGGTTGTCACTCTCCAGATGACAGAAGAGTATATAAATAGCCTTCCTCCCCTCACATCTCCCACTCCTTTCAACACATCCATGTGATTTCTCTCCAAGACCAAAACCTTTAGCCACCACCTACACCCACTTTTCATGCCAGAAGATGAAGGTAAAGGTGCCGATATGAGGAACACAAGCCTACTTCCTCTCAGGTGCTACTGCCTACTCCAAAGATGCTGGACATTTCGAATGCTGTTGTATCCTTGACAGTGTTACCTCTTAATTATAGGTTTTACAGTGAAATTCCTTCCAAACAGGCATAAAAACCCTATCAAGCCATTTTGACTTTACAATGTCAAACCCACTAAGAATTTTAGTACTGCCTCTCCGTAATTTTTTGGCTTCTGTATTTTCATATAGTTGAAGGTAAATGCAGACAGGGTTCCTAATATGAGCATGCAACGCAAAATTTATACACTTCTCATATAAGCCAAACGTTTCTACCCCTAATTACCACTGTTCATTGCAACAATGCCTAATGCTTCATCTGCTCAGGACACAGCACACTGTCATCGTTATAATGAATACTTATCTAAAGAAGTCATAAAAAAGGAAGGATGTTTATCTCTCTTTTTTATTAAAAAAGTGCCATCCTATGGATCAAACCAACACATGTAAACAAATCAAATTTGCCAGAGTTATACTCAAAACTGAGAATAACACTTCTTCCCCCACTACCATTAGTGGCATAACACAAGCATATACTTTACGAAAGAAATAACTACAGATGGGTTGTGAAATGTATATTTCTTCTAAAAAAAGTCTAAGAGAAAGATCAGATTGCAGTGAAGAAGTTAATGAGAGATGGCAGTGCAGATTCTAATGAATATTCTCATGTACAATTAATTTTCCTCAACTACTAGTCATCATCCTGAATGGTGAAGAGCACAAACCTTTCTAAGAGATCTGCAAGAACATAGGAAAGACTCTAGGCTACAGGAATTAAAATTAAGGTGATAATACTTAGGAAAAACCCCACAGGCAAGTACACTTCAATAATCATAAAGATGCAATGGGAATGAACCACATAATGCCAAAATCTGTGGATGATGAAAGATAAAAAGAACAGTTGGATCTCTAGTGCATTTGTGATGGACTTCAGAAGGAATTCTAAACATGCAATTAGATAATACAACGACAGCGTACATGGTGTATAGTAAACCACAGTGAAAATTAATGTACATTATTCATTAATTACCCATAAGAATTAATAGGTTATAAAATAACCAACTTTCCAACAAAAAAAAATGTAGGCAACTTTACAGATTACTTGGAAAAATGTCTTAATTTTGAACAAAAATAATCAGGATATCAGTATTTATTTTTAAAGGACAAAGACATATCAAAAATTATTATGCCTTATATAAAACTAGTGATATTCCCTCACCTTGAATAGTGTGTGTTCACTTTGAATTCTGTGTTCAGTTTTGGTCACCCCCATCTGAAAAAGGATACAGCAAATAGAAAAGACGCAGAGAAGGATAATTTAAATTAAAGACTTGAAGAGACTCAGGTACAAGAAGAAAGCCTGGTTAGAACTATAAAGCTTCAGGAAAGAATGAATGATCAGTAACATTACCCAAATTATACATAAAATACTGGAAGAGAAGCAACTCTAATGCCCTGCCTTACTACAGAAGACCAAGGAATCCCCCACCCCTGCTGAGATTAAAGACTGATGTAAATATAAAAGTTTGGTTCTTTTTTAAAGCCAGAATAAAATTATCGTTTGAACCATGCGCCACTGTTTAAGTAAAAAAATATTAAAGCATATTTAAGAGTAGATCAACAGAAAAATAATCACAAGAGCTTTAGATTAAACAGTAAGGTTCATACCAATATACAATAAAAATGGTCATTAGCTGTCCAGAGCTGTAAGAAACTTGTGTTGGAAGACACTGAAGTGCAATCTTCTGTTATGGTAAATTTTCTCCAGCAACAAAATACCATAATACATAGACCACAGATCTGATAACACAGGTATCTCTCCTTTCCTACATATTAAAATCCCTATTGTTGCATAAAGATAGGAGGTACTCAAGGAAATCCCTTGATGCAAACTAAAAAGTCTCTAAAATCTTCTTCACGGTCAGAATACTTTTTATTAGTAGTGACATTTCATTAGTATAAGAATTATGTCAATAATATTTACAGAAGTCTTTAAAAAAAATAGTGATACAGATCAGATGTTCACTTGAGTGGTTTCTCTGTTTTGTTTTGTTGGGGTTGGTTTGTTTGTTTGTTTTGGGGGGGATTGTGGTTTTATTTTGGTTTGTTTGTTTGTTTTAAGAACGCTTTCATAGTTCAATTGTCTCTTGTTTTTAAGCCCATCAAGGAATCAGGAATTACATAACTATCAAGTTATGGTGTGGGTTTTTTTTCATCTTTATTTTTCGTAGCTTTTGTTGTTGTTGTTTTAAAATCTTAGAAGGTAAGCGGATTTAAACTGAAAGCAAAAATGTAAGTGCTCTGGAAACATTACTTAAGCTGGATGGGGGCATCTGTGTCTGAGGTGGGAAGAAAGAATCAAAAATACCGCTCTGCAATTTAGGTCTGTGTCAGCATGCATCACAAAATGCAAGAACAAGTATGCTCAAGGAGATATGAGCAGTTATCCCCTCATTCATTATTTCATCCCTCCTTTAATGGAGTTCGGTGCGCTACTAAACCCTCACACAGCAAGTGACAGTGAAGACAGAAGGAAACGAGATACCATATAGCCTGTAACCATCTAAGGCCATGGTATGGCTGTGGTGGTGTTCACAGCACAAAAAGAATTCTTATTTCCTGATAGAAAAAACTTCATTTCAGCACAATAAAACATTTTCATAGAACCACGCAACTTTCAGTGGCTAGAAACAACCTACTCAACATCACAGCCTTTCCCAATTACATCCAATGGAATTGCACACCCCGACATTTCACAATTACATACACTGACGTGCAGCTGCCAGTTTAACTTTGAACCCTGATTTGACCATGAGAAGGAGATGGGATTTAAAAGCCTTATACAGAGAGTATCCCAAGTACGTAACTACTTACAAAAGAATCAATCACTGCAAAAAGAGTTCCTTTGAATACAGGGCTCACAACTAAAAGGGGAGGAAAAAACCCACCACAGGAAATCAACCAGACAAATAACAAATCAATCTCGGGTAATTTCATCAGCTAAAGCAAAATTACCAGCTGATATATCCTGACACTGAAAAAGTGATTTGTTTTGTAAGAGCCATCACAAATTTTAACCTAATACACCTTCTCTTATCACTTACAAAAGCACTACGGATAATAAATATTTAGTTATACCTTATGTTGGTTTGTTTGGGTTTTTTTTTCAGCTGAGAATAATAAAATAGAAATGATTGCAACAGATTCTTTTACACTTCTTCACTATCTCCAGTGAAATGAGATATTGATTTTATTAAAACCAGAAGATGTTTATGCTCCTGCCTTTTCATTATTTTGTTTTTCCTCAGAAAGACTGCAACTTACCAAGTTATTTATTTATGTACTTGATATACTAAGCAGTGTTTGAGTTACATGGAAATTAAGCAAAGTAGATACTAATGTAGCAATATAATGAAGAAAATTGCATACAGAGAAACTCTTCAGATGTTTTATTGGTAAATAATGTCTGCCATTTAACACATTTTATTTACATTTTGGATAGCAAAGTGTCAATATTCAAAGCATCAAATAAGGTTACTTACCAACAGCTGAATTTGGACAATATCCTTTGTGTAGCTGCACTTGTACACATTACTTTTAACTGGGAAACTACCTTGTAGTGCTTTACTGGAAGGAGCTGAACATTACAAGAAGTGGTTGCAGAGACACTGCCTCTGCCCTCACCTGCAGCAGGAAGCCTGTGCTCCCTAAATGCCACACTCCGCTCACACCAACACGGTCGAGGTGCTGAATGAGGGGCACAGCTCAGAAGGCACACAGAAGCCACCTGTGACAAGTAACTCCCTTGTTCTCAAACAGGTGAGTTTCCTCATCTCCTGCCTTCCTTACTGAGTACACAGTTGTGTGTGCTGCCTCCCAGATTTGTTCCCAACCTGTGTGTCCCCCTTAAAAACTACAACTACCTTTGGGGGATTTTTTTGAGATTTTTCTTCTCTTCTTTTCTTTCTTTTTGTTGGGACTTGGAGGAAGGATTTGAAGGGAAAAGAAGCAGCACCCAGAAAATTAAAACATCCAAAATCTTGTACCAGAACACAAACCCAAGCTGAGCTTGTGAATTGTGCAGATTATTTTTGAAGACAACCTAGTTTCAAATGTATCTGGATTCCAAGCAAGACCAAGTTAGGGCAAGCACAGGTAACTGTAAAGACCACACAGTGGGGCAGGTGGCAACCAGCAACTGGCCTCCACTAAGGAGAGGATCAAACACTACCAATGATTTCCAGCTCTGAACAAGCATAAGAGAAAAATGAGAACACCACAGAGTGGTCAGGCTTCAAGGCCTCACAAATCAGAGATGCCAGATCTTAATCTCCCCCACCCTTTGCTCTACTATTGTTGATTTTGTGACAATATCAACTTCTAGCTCTATCAGGGTCTGCATGAAGTTGGGAGTGCCCAAACATTCCAGCTGAAGAACAGGTAGGATGTTTCTACAAAAGAGTAATAAGCACAGCAGGATTTGCTTGTAGCAGCTTCTCAAGAACAGCAAGACCTTGTAATTCAGTTTTGTGTGAAGGCTTCTTATGTTTTTACCCCTGATGATGACACCCCTCATCTGTATGGAATGTACAAAGTCACTGTGGTCTGAAGGAATCCCGCAGCCTGATACCACTGTAAAAACCCTACCAAGGAACTCCCAGAACACCAAACCCACAACGAACAAGAGCAAATGAAAATCTACCTTGAAAAAAAGACAAAACAGAAAATTCCTTTCATTCTGCAGCAAAAATGTAAGAGTTTGTCATCGAACACCGGGCAACAATATACCTGCCTGCTGCAGGTCTGCAGCTCAGCAAACCATGAAACTATGTGAAATACTTTTCTAGCATACATCTGTTGCACAATAGTTCTGCAGGTAGGCATACTGCACTGGAAATGAACACACCGTACAGATTCCTGACAAGGTAAGAAAATCTGTTCACATCATCGGCCACTGTGAAAAGATTTATTTTTTAATGCGGATCTGGATGATGCAAAAGGATGTTCTGATTAAATTCTGTAACTCAGATTCTTAAGTTTTTACTAAAAAATACATCGTTTGACTTACAGAAAATAAACACAATTGTCACTGAATAAGCAGAATGATGTCATTCATCTCTCTGACGTTTGAGATCTCTCAGAACACAGATCATTCTGTATTCACATGAACCAGCATGTTTATCTTTCTTACATCCATAATGGTTTACACTCTATTGGAACCTGACTTATGGACTGAAAGTTGCTGCCCATGACACAATCCTGTCCTCAAAGAAAAAACATGCCAGAAAGTAAAGGCAAACAATTTGTAATTTTAGAAGTGTCAATATTTTTTTACAGAAAATTTATGTAGTAATACTGGATTATGAAAACATCATAAAATTGGTAATCAAACACTGACAACATGGTATCAGGATAAGCAGTGATGGTAGGTTTGTTAAGTGTTTTTCATTTTAAAAAGAGAAACAAGCAAAAGACTTGTAGGAGAAATTAATTTAAAAATAATTATATTGGATTAACAGTGACATTTAATCACTTAAAATTCAAATATTCATAGTATACAGAGTTAAAAAAGTAGCATCTACCAAAACATCAAGTACCGGTGTTACAGCTCCACACAGCAGATTCGTGTCCTGTTCACCACATAAATGTAACACCAGAAACCATTTCACTTTGGATATTCTCCTATATAAAGTATTATCAAGTCACTTAACAGCTATGTCAACTGCTAAATGGAAAAAAAAAAATAAATAGTAGAAACATTACAAGAAAGTTATGACAAGAAACCTACAGAGCAACAACTGGGACAGGTGGGTCAACATACATGAAATTAAATCTGTTTTCTCAAGGTTACTAGTAGAGACCTTTGGGTGAATAAAATTATTTTTAAACACTTCCAGGTTTGAAATCTGCTGTTAGATTCATACCCAACAGATATACTTCTGGCACAACGTTTTCTTGGGCTCTGTTTCTTCCATACAACAATGAAGAAAAATACACCCAACATACAGTACACACCAACATTCAGCAATCTTAATCTTCATTGGTATACTGCTGCAGCAGTTTATCATGCACTGGCAAGGGGGCTGACTGTCTGACCTGGTGAGTTTCTCCCAAACAACTTTCTATGTTTAGACTTCTGGTGTCAATATGACACCACCAGAACAAGTCACATCCTTTACCCATGGTTTAGTATCCCACTAAAAACACCATGGGGAAGAGGGGAAGTACTGAAGGGTCTGAGCTTTGGGGCACTATGGAAAATGACCTGTCAATGTTCAGACAAAACTAAAATTACTCTAGAAAATTTAAAAGGTTATTTTTTTTCCTCCCCAATGAATTAAACCTATGGACTGCTAGCGAGGAAAACTACACATCTATTTTGGTAAGCTGGACTGTTAAGAATTCAGCCTTCCAGTACATCAAATCACCTGCTTGTCACTGCAATCTGCTGAAGGAATCTCTGTGCAACGGTCCCTTCACATGTTTGACTCCAGCCTTGAACCCCACAACTACCAGTCTGCTGTTTTTTCCCTCCTTTGTTCTCTTTAGATACTTTCTCCTCTCTGCCTCTTTCTTATTTTTCCTTCCCTGGTATCCTATTTTAATCTATTTGTCCTCTCCTCTTGAAAGGGGAGCCTGACTATTCTTAGAAGAGTTTTGGATCTGAAAATAAACTGCTTAACTATGTATCTATTACAACCCGATTGATGTCATATCAGACCCCAACAACATGCTGCAACAGGAATGCAACTACAGCCAAGAACCCCAGCAGTTCTGCAAGCTCTGCTTTGCAAAGATTTTTCAAGTAACATTACATACCAAAAAATATAACACACACTACCCAAACAGGAAAACAGTGTGTAGGGGTTTTTCCATTTGTTCTTCTCACTACATAAATGTTAATACCGTTTTTAAAGCAGTTCTTGCCTGATATCTAATACTAAAATCCAGACCCTTTACTATCACACTAAAGAGGAAATCAGGGTTATCAGATTACACTGGGAATTCTTTTTAATCAAGCAGACTGTTATAGTTCTGCTGTCAGAGCAAAAAAAGTTAAAAACAGGTAGTGCCATTCAAAGAGAAAGAGATAATAACAGGATCTAGATAATAATTGGATAATAAAGGGAGTCTTTCATCCAAGTAAACCCTTTGAGTCTAGTCCAGGACACTAATAATTGCAAACAGCTCATTATTTATGGCCAAAAACTTCATTCTGTTCCCAACAGAGACAGACCCTCACATTAGGAAAAGGCACATTTGTTGACAGTATTAACAGAAGCAGCAAGGATCAAATAGACAGGGAACTTTCCCCTCATTTACAGAAATGCTACTGCTCAGCCAGGGCTGTATCACACCAACTGCTCAATGCCACAAGCTAGTGCAATATTGTTTTTTTCCTTCATGAGAAAAAGTTTTGTCTCCAAGAGAAAAAGGAAAGGTAAGTTATCTTCACTGCCCATCGTCTCAACATACAGGGAAAACATTATACAGAATTTCACAAGACTCTGTAAGACATTCTGCTGGCAAAGTGTGAGGAACAGTAACTATTTCCCAAATCTTAAAAATAGTAAGTTATTTCAAGAACACAACCATCCTTCCATATGAACTATTTGAAAAAATGCATTAATGTAATACCAATAACGATTATGAAGCACTCTCTTCCATGTCCATAATCCACCTAATACCATACTTTGTCAGGGAGATATTCTAGATTCAACCTTCAAAATGACTTGCACCAAAATACAAAAATCAAAACATGCCAACTAAAAATTTATTCAAAACATCAATGACTAACAAAACCTGCAAAAATAAAACTATTGGAAAGTCCAACTCTTTTGCATGTGATAAAAGTGCCCTAAAGCCTTATGTATTATGAGAGTCTACACAGGAGTATTTACTGGCAAGTCCTACTCTTTGAAAAGAAAGAAGAAAGCTAAAGGTCAGTTCACAAATCGCCTTTAAAAAGATATTTGTGAATCCCTCGGAGATGTGGAGAATTCACACTTGTTTTGTTTCTAGCATATGTGGATTTACCAAGAGGAAAAAAAAAAATCCTCAAATCAAAACGTTACCTTTTCTTAGTCTCAGGAACTATTTTTATATTATGTTGTCACACCACAAATTGATGGGACAAACTTTCAAAGGCCAGCCCTGCATTATGTCATCGCTATTTAGTAAGGCTCCCAACACTGGCCTTGCTGTGCCTTCACTAACAGAGTTGGTATCTCCTTTTGAGTCAAGTTCAGTAAGTTATTTGTGATTTCCACACTGTGTTTTTCACTTTTAGGAAGAAGTCCATCTACAGATATAAGTGTAACCTCTACCCAAAGAATTTAGTGGGCATAAGCCTGGGCAGAACAGTAGCATCTTACAACCTGGCAATGTATTAGCCTGGCA